>JAABKK020034023.1:0-14832 GCA_011634745.2 Catotricha subobsoleta
GTTTTTTTTTAATTGATACTCTGTCTAATTTTGTTTTTTTTTTTGTTTGCTATTTCAAAAAGGGCATATAATAATTAAGAGGTTATGTATGTAATTATGTATAATTTAGGTTAGGTATTTTATTATATTTATATTATATATATATTTATATATATGTATATTGTATATATGATTAAATAAAAAAAAAAAAAAATTATTATAACATGTCTGGTTTTCATTATATGTATATAATTTATTAATTCACATAATTCATGTTTGTCAATTTATAATATGCAACGTTTAATATGTATTGGTAAATCGTAAATCGTAAATTCAATTAATATATTTAATAACATTTTTACTTTTTTTTAGGTAGACCTTCAAAAACTGATAGGATTCGAAAAGGCGTTTGCATTGTGATGATAAACATTTCATAACTAAACAGCTTTATTATTTGTTGTAGAATGATTTAGCTATTTTCTCATTTATAACCAATCATGCAAGCTTAAAGCTATGAAAATGTGATTTGATCATTTTCAAAATGTAAGCGCTTATATGTAATAAATAAAAACTTTCTGAAATCAGTAGCCATAAAATCGATGAAAAATGTACAGTTAAAATAAATTAGCATAGACATTTCCGTATAGATTTTGTCTATCCTTCGAAGTGAAAATGATGTTATGAGAAATATCATATGGAGAACTTCTAAGTTATTTAAGCTGTACTATTTACAACAAGTCAACTAATTAGCTATTATGTAGATGAAATATGTATGCATATGGTTGGTTCAGAAATAGAGTACCGTTAAAGACCATTCGAGTTGGATGGCAATGTAGACCTTATATATATCTTCGTTAAGATCTATTTTGTAATAGAAATCCTACATCTTCCACAAAACCATCACACATAAAAATAATGTTTCTTTTACGAGATTTTTATAAGTCCTAACAAACTGACACAAAAAGTTTAAATTTAAAAAAAAAACGTGTCCCTTGGTTCATAAAGAATGGATTTCATTTGCAAAACAAAAACCGTTCCAAATGCCAATAAAAGAAATAGAAAAATGGATTATTTCGTATATAAAAGCTTTTCCTTGAATGTAAAACTGTATAAATAACAAACATAAAAGCTCACCAAAAGGATTTTCTATAAGTGAAAATAGAAAATATGTGAAGCTTTAATATACTTGTAGCTATATATACCAATATATGAGTTCTATGACGTTACGACATTCAACAATATTTATGATGAATTCATACGTATGCAAAGACATAGATCACTTATGCAATATGTATATATTAAAACTAATTTATGTTGATGTTAATTCGAATCGAATAGAAGCCAGTTTTCATTAAAATAATATTTCTCTAAGGAGAAAATGATTAAATAAATAATTATATCATTTAGTTTGTTCTCAATTTCATCCCAATTATTTACGATGCATTCAATAATAACAAAAGAGTTTTATTAACATCAACTTAATGACTTTGAGCGCTACAGGTCCTGAAATAATGTCATAAAGAATGATGATAATGCAAATATTATTGTTTTAAAATGCAATCTAATGCTTAGAACCAAACTGAATTATCGATTTGTCAATTCTCAATATATTATTATTGCTTGTCGCTTTTTCTTTCCTTATAAATATACATAATTATATACCCACAAAACATAATGTAAATCGACTATAGCCCTGTATATGCACATATAAGAGATTAATAATTTCGTTATTATTTTTATATACTCAAGAAAAATATATAAAAGCATCATGCTCGGTTGGTAAAGCTATACAAAAATTAAAAAAAAAAAAACTAAAAATTTGTTAAAATATTCTAACAATATGAAAACTATTTTATAGAGTAAAAACAAAACGATGAAGAAAAAAAAGCGTAAATTTTACATATTACAAAAGAAAAAAAAATACTATTGTGAATAGAAAAAGAATAGTATGTTTAGTATTTATTACACCCCTTACAATGTTCATGTTCAATAAGAGTTAAATTATGGTATGTTTAAAGTATATTCTTTATATATACCTCCCACCAAAATGTATGGGAATTTTTTTTTTGTGCCTTCGATTATCGGTCCCGTTACAAATTCTTGTTCCCTTCAGAATTTAACAGCGGCTCTGTTCATCAGCGCAAATTAATAGCGAAAATAAATAGCGAATATAATGTATTATATTTTGGTAATATAAATATAATAGCAAATTATTTTATAATTTTTTCATTTTCGTCTAAGCGCTTTCTAAAAGCACCGCTGATTTAAAACTAATTTCACCGATTTTCAAGCATTAGCGCTGCTAAAAAAAATTGATAGCGCGCTAATCCTTGGTTTCGTTAGATATAAAACACTAACTTTTATTTCGGAGCTATTTGAAACACGTTTGGTAGTCACACAAAAGATTAGATGATTTATATAAAAAAATTCTAACACTACTGATCTAATTTAAATACTTCAATAACTCGATAAAGTTCATCTTGATGGAACTCAAGATGATCAAAAAGCTATATTTTCAGCATGTTGAGAAATCTTCAATTACTAAAAACAAAAGCTTTTTCGGGTTAATGACGTATTCGTTTTGTAGATATATTCCTAAAATGAACATTTGTGTAAATGTATTTGAATTAGATCAGTTGTTTCAAAGATTTAGAATATACATACATTTTTGCATATATTTTTCCTCATACAATACATCTAAGCCTTTGAGCGACCAACAAACGTATTTCAAATGGTTCAAAAAAAAAAAACTGAAGTGTTTTACATCGAAAGAAGCAAGAAAAAAAATTTCACAGGAGGTCTAATATTTATGTTATGCAAATGTATTGATATAAGCATACAATAAACGTTACCGATTATACTATACTTTTGTGTAAAATATTATATACTCATTCATAGTATTTACTTGTTCGAACGTATACCATAAATATACCACGATTCAACTTAAAATATACTTTGTACAGGTGTGAAATATATTTTCTTACAAGGTAATGAACGAAAATAAGAAAACTAACGAAAATCTAGTTTGGATTTTTGGATTTAGTGTACAGAATGTTATTCTTTTTCTTTTTTTTTTATATATATATATTTAGTTTTTTATGTTTAACTTTATGATTTAAGTTATATATTTATAAATTATACATTTATTAAATTAATTATTTATATATTTCTGGTTTCTTTGTTTTTTTTTTATATATAATTTTATTATTATTTTTTTTTTGTTTTTCTGGGAGAGAATTTTCTGCGCCTTCAGTATTTAATTAAATCTGATTTGTTTTATTTTTGTGTTAAGTTAGTTTAAGGACTCTAAAAAGAAATTTTATTTGATTTTGCTATAATTATTATAAGTTTTTCGTTCGATTCAAGTATATTATAATTAAATTACACTTAAAGATTGTATCGAAAAATGTGAAATATATCGATATTATTTTCTTATTAATTTTTTTTCTGATAAGAAAATAAGCAACACACACTATTTCTAAATACCTAAATCCTATATTATACATAAATATCTAAATAGCATACTTCCTCTTAAACAATAATTTAATTGCTAAAGCTACAGAGATTTTGAATATAATAAAAATGAAATAAATTAGAAAAAAAAACATAAATAAATATCATAATATTGATGACGAAAAAACCAAGAAAAGGTAATATAATAATCGATTCAATGAAAACGTAAAATATTTGTATCATAAGAACTAAATTTTCAACCTCTTTTCTTCGAATTCTTGGAATTTCATTCACGGTTCATAAATCTTTTAAGCTAATGTTTATTTTGGAGTTGACATTAGCAATGTTTGATTATTATTGTTTAAAAGAAAATATACTTTTTAATGAAGAGAATGAAAAAAAAAGAAGAAATTGTAGGTAAAGGGAAGGAGTGTGTGTGAGAGTGTGGGGAGTAAAGTGCGTGCTGTAGAATCATAGGATATTAAAGTACAAGAATTTTTTTTTTTAATAAAAATAAAGTGATGTTTATTTTCATGAAACACTTCAAGTCCTTTAACGATTCTAATAATAAAATTATAAGTGGCTGAATATGAATATTCTATTTTCTTTCCATTAATAGGGGATATGATGAGAATTTTCTCTTTAAAATTATATTATAAAAATAATAAAACCAATAATTGTGGAAACCACAAAAAAAAATATATTGAAATAAAAAAAATAGGGACTCAAATTATTAGGATTAAAATTATTTTAGTTAAAAAGAAATTGATTTTTTAATCAAAACGTAAATTAGCAAGAATCTTTATGGGGATTTGACTTTTTCGGTGAAACTTACTAGAATTATAGATGAGTTTTGATTCTTGTCATTAAATTTGAGTACAGAATAAAACAATAATATAAAACTATTAAATTTTCAATGAACAGAAAGTAGTTAGTCGAATAATAGAAAAGTTTGAATAACTCAAAAAATATCCATTGAATGAACATCTGAAACCTAAGCTTAGCTGATTATTTTATTTTTATTTCCTTTTTTTCTGTGTTTACTTTGCTAAATCATTGCAATTTTTGTCTATGTTTTTCTTCTACATTTTTCTTTTGTGTGACTGAAATCAATATTTCACGCACAACAAACGTAGAATAATGGCCAGCTTTATGAAAAACTAAATGACTCCTTTGAGATATACAATAAAGGGGTGTTTTTATTTATTCTCTGAAAGTTATTAACTCAACTCTTCAATAAAAAAAACAATCTTTTGCTCGTCGAAAGAAAAGAAAAGAAAATTTGAACTAAATTTTTCAGAATACGTCAATCGAAATGATTGTGTTGTTGTACTATAGACATGAAATATCACGTCATTCATAATTAAAGATGCGATAACAAATTGATAATAATTACTAAATTTTCTTATTTGCTTATCGGATGGTTTAATGTTAACAGGGTTTCAATTCTTGATTTCATTCCATAATTATGACATACCATAAAGATGGAATGACAAACATTGCATGCGAAATTTAAAATATAGAACGGAGTAAAATTTTGTATTCTTGATGTCATTCCATATATTTATGCATGGAGTGCTGAAATGTGTAATGTGTATGACTAATTATGGAATGAAATGTCATTTTATGAAGATGGCATCTTATTGTTTGAAATTTGAGTATAATAAAAATCTTCTGATTGATACCTACGTCTCTCAAAAGTGCTACTGTTTTAAATATACATATTTGTAAAATCCAAATTATTAGTTAAGGCAAGTAAAAATAAATTTAAATAAATAATACTTGAAAACAATTTTAATTATTTTAAAAGCATATAAGTTTATTATGTAAAAACATACGACTTAATAGCCTAATTTTTACATTTACACTTGAATATAAATAATCTTGGCCAAACAAATATTTACACCTCCAAATAGTTATTGATAAAATACATTTTTTAATGTATATTTCCGATTTTAGTTTCACAAAAACAAATACTCATAGTTATGTGAAATTTATAGCATGCCATATTCGATTATGGAATGCCAAATACCACTCCATATTTATAGATATTCATTCCATAAATATGGTATGCTAAATTCGAGAATTGACAAAAAAGTTTTTATTTTTTAACATTTTAATCAAAATATAGCATGCCATAAATTTGGATGAACTCGAGAATTGAAGCCCAGGGCCGGCAAGCAATTTAACCACCTATACACTATGCAATAAAAGGATCAATATCGCTTAGCACTGATATATAGATAGGCCCCATTAACATTAAGCTATCGATATGTAATATCCTAATTTTGTCGGTACAATAAATGTTTTAACGATTTCGTAGCCGAAATGAATAAGTTAGACTAAGCATTTTCCTTGACTTGTAAATAGATTGTGTTAGTAGTTGATCGTAAAGAAATAATAATAAAAAGAAATAAAAATAATAATTATAATAATAAATGCTTACCAGAAGTCGTTGTATTAGTTGGATTTTGTAGTGCTAACGTATCAATTCCTAATATTTTCATGCCAGCCTTAATTTCTTCTAAATCTTTATCGGTTGTTTGGAATGTGTCCGAAACAAATTCAGATTCAATATTTGTTTGACCCGTTTTTTGATCATTTGATTTGTTATTATCAGTCTTATTTTCAATACCATCTGCATTACGTTTACTACTATGTGAATTTGTTTCAGATATATTCAATAACTTGGCTTAGGTCGCAGACATCATTTTAAAAAATAAAAAGGACAAAAATAGTAAAAATCATATATTAAAAAACTAATAAGAAAACTTAAAATAATTTAAAAATAAATTAAAATGTTAACATTTAAACGATAAGTTATTGTGTGTACTTCATTTTGCGGATGGGTTCAAAGGTTAGTTAAGAGTACTTATATTGCTAGGCTACACAACATACAAATATATTAATAAATGTGTATCTTCATTCATTTTTACCTTCATTTTCATCACTTTCTTGAACACCTAACGTTCCCAAATCGCCAGCTTGACAAATAAGTGATACACGATAAAAGTAATTTCGCCAGAAATTCTCTTCTGTAATTATTTTCGGTACCAAATCGAAGCGCATTTTTTCTAAAGCTGTATCTTCACCCATTATGGCAACAGCAATCGGATATGAAATATCATAATTGAAATCAAAATCAACTCCAGAGGGTGGTGCACGTACAAAGTTTCGGCGATCCTAATTTTAGCGAAATTTTATTTATTCAACATTAATCATTTTTAAAATTAAATTAAACTGATTTCAAAGTACATTATAATGATCAAATACAAACAATTAAAAACAACACTGATTTTATTTTGAATATTACTACAGTAAGTTTCATAAATATAAGAAAAAGATAATAATTACCGATGACAATCCAAGAATTTCTTCTTTGACCTTTTCTTCGTTTTGATGTCCAACCCATGGTGCAATAGTATTATCAGCGCCGCCTTGTTGACCTTTGATAAACGCTTCTTGCTCTTTACTAAATTCACCCAAAATATTCTGTATAAACAGTTTATTGATTATTTTTTTCTTTATGCAATTCAATCTTTCGCAAACTAATTTTCTATATTTATTTAACTCAATTTTACGTTCAACGTACATTATCTTTAACAGTTTCCTTGATCTTAGCACCTGCCTTGTTAACAGCAGAATACAAAAATGAACCAAAAGTTTTTGCACCTTGTGTTACTTTCGTTGTCACTACGTATTTCAAAATTATATTTAATATTCATAAAAAATTTAACAAAATTTAAAAGCAATGCCCGTTTGATCTAATCCGAACAATTACGTTTCTAGTTCCAATTCATATTTTCAATATAAATAAAATGTGTATTTGAAAACTCACCCATTCCAACTTGACCAGCTTTCTCATCTCCAGATGGAGTACCCGGTCCAGATGCGGGACGTGAATCAGCACCTTCAGTTGCGCTACATGATACATTTTATGAAAACTTATAAAAAAAAATCCATCATTTCAATATTGAAAAAAATTATAAAACGTTTAGAAATAAAATAATTAATTAGTGATTATATTATTTAAAAATATCAAAAAAGCAAATATTTAATACTTTGTATTGAATAATTACTAGAATTTAAAAACTTAAAAAAAAAATGTGTTGTGAGATGATCACTTAGATACATAAAAAAAATACGACAATTGTCGAGTAGAAAGTGCTTTGATTAACCAGAATTTAGAATTTAACGTCTTTTTTTTATAAGATTAAAGTTTGCAATGCATTGAAAGCAGTCGTCGTTCATTCTTTATTCTTCGCTTTTGTTTAGCTTCTCATTTTGTCTTGTTAGTACTTAAACGAAATAACAATTTAGAAAGATAGCATAGTGGTTATATTGGCACTTTAATTAGAAAACACTTGGCAAACGCTAGTCAATTGATACTTTGAATTTAGAAAAACAAATAAAAATATGTAATTATTGTATCATCATCATTGTTCGTGTTGATATAGTGGCGACCACTTGGCTACAATATTAATATACATATTCGACTTTCTGCTTAATTTAGGTCAATTTCAATTCAATTTACTTTAAATGGAAAGTTTATGGAAGATAATAAATTTCCAATGGCGGAAATCAAGCAAAAAATTAAAATGAACGATAAATATAATAAGGCTTGTATTAAACTGAGCCACTGAAAATTACAAATGAGCCAGCCACCAAAAGATCAAATGAATCAAAAAAAAGACACGAAAAACTTGAATAATTCTTTTTTCTTTTACTTAATAAAGAGGAAATGTTTTGATTAAGGTAAATAAAGTGTTTCTATAGCTAATCATAACATTTTTCCTTTCTCGAAACCAAGAAAAAAAGAATTATTCAAGTTTTTCGTATTTTTTGTGGTGGCTCATTTGTATTTTTCAGTGGCTCAAAAAAATATATTCCAATAAGTATAATAATATTTAATATCGAATGCTAAAAATGCAAAACGTAATATAAGCGCTTCGGCTTAAAAACATTTACGCATATACAAATTACTCTTTTCGTATGAATTATTTTGAAAAATACTGCAATTTTTTCCTTTTTTTTTCTAACTTCAGACTCATGTACAATTTGTAAAAAAAAAATTGGCTAACATTTACCGATTTAAATAAAATCGTAAGAAAACGAAATTTACATTTACGGAATAATATTTAAAGTCATACCATAAAATATAGATACATAAAAGGGAAGTGCCCATACAAAATAATTTGGATGTAAATTTGCGCCATCATCTATTTTTAAAGAGCAATTGCATTGCGTTGGCTTGTGAATATTTGATTAGTATTAAAATCTTCAAGTATCTAAATTTACATATTTAAATTAAAAGAAAAATCTTCAAAACTCGAACAACAAGTTTGATCTATCGCCGAAAAGAATAAACATTTTTTTTTGCTCATTTTGACATACGTCCAGATGCAGCTATTCAAAAAAAATCATCAACAATTATTTTGTATGCACACTTTCCTTCTAGAGCCCATAAAAGCTATCGTGACCATGGTATAAAATTTATACTATAAATATACAAGGTATGATAAGGCGCACACCTCTCCCTCCCTCGTGATTTTCTTTTAGTCGCACTCATTACAAACCGTCACAGCATGACGTCATGAAAACCATACAACTTCTTTCAACACCATGCACTGAATTTCGTTCGCATACATACTCTCTATCAGCACCACGCATACAGTTTCACGTTTGTTGCGACCCATGGGAAAATATGACGTCATGCTGTGACGTGCGCAAACTTGAACGAAAATGAAATTGCTAGTTATCATACCTTGTATATTTATACCATGATCGTGACTACACAAAAGTCGTCTCTATTTGCGCACATCACTGAAATATTTTTAAATTTATATTTTCTTTGTTGCCACATCGGTTGTAAGAATCGTTGTATTTTAATGAATGTAAATGTGTTAGTATCAATGTGTGGTCTGTTCATGTGACCCATTTTATCCAATGATATGTTTGTATTTTATTACAACGATTTTTTGAATGTTAATTTTTCAATGTTCTAAACCGAGACTAAATGTACTGAACTTTTTGATTATTATCGTAAATGCGCACAATTCGCCATCTTTGCCACGATAACTTTTACGAGCTGTATATATACATATTCTTTGGCCATACATTTGGAATTCTATCCTTCGATATATAATAATTGCATAATAGCTTTCTGACCGTGTTGATTTTATTTACCAAATAGACAAGAGCACAAGTAGTTTTTCTCAACAATGCAAAATTGCAAAATTTAATTGCAATTGAAATCTAATTTTAAACGTTTTATTTGTTGATAAATTTGAATTAAAGAACGAAGGTAAATTATATTATGTAATTAAAATTAATAAACGTTTAAAAACGGCAAGAAACGTACACAATCTGCAATCCCGTTCAAAACCGTCTTTGATATATTCATTTTTCGAAATTTGGAGGCAATAACTTAGAAAAATTCTAAAAAAAGGCAGTGCTTTTGATTTAATATAATATATCTGACTAACAATTAATACAAAATTGATACTAAATATACAACAATAACATTCATATATTATCATCACGCAGTTAGAATATTATTATAAATTATAGTGGGCCGTTCTTTCTTTTTTTTTTTATAAACATGCATCATTCAATGAAAGTAATCAGCTACCAAAAATTACGGTAGTTTTTATCTCAGATTTAACCGTGAACATATTTTTCGGACACACGACACGCGAAACAATAATAACATTCTAACTTTGTGATTGAAAAAAAAAATATGTAACAAATTTTTGTGATTAAACTTAAAACAACAAAAATTATGGACGATTAAATGGGCCATACAAAAATGAAGGTATTGTTATTTTATTTTATTTTTTTTTCTCGTAATAATGATAATAAAATAGTATTATTTACAATAAAAATTATAAAATTGCTATTTTTTTTTTTTTTTTTTTTGTGATTTTTTTCAAACTGTTTTTTTTTCTCTTACCGATTTACTAAAAGATTTGTTTTTTTTATTATTATTATTTAGAAAAAGTTTGAAAATTACTACTTACAAGAAATGATGGCTTATCACGGTTAAAGAAACTGTTTTCTTTTTTTTACATTTTTCATTTGGTTTTGGAATTTGTAATTGTTTTAAACGCACGGCAATTCTAATAAAATATTTTATTTAAAGGTTTTGCTCTAACTTAAAATCATGATGAACCATTCATTCATTTTGTTATAAAAAAAAAAAAAAATCTATAATCTGTGATCTTTATTCTTTCTTCTTTATTTTTTATTCAACAATTTCAATGAATAAGTTAACAAAAAATAAAAACAAAAAATGAAATAAAAATTAAGCGCTTGCTTTTAATGAGCTTTGCTAGATTATGATGTTAAATATATATTGCAAGAAATATCATAAAATTTATAAGAATGTAAAAAAGTTAACAAAAACTGAAAATTTTATAAACGAAAATGGAAAATAAAAATTAGTATATATTTCAGCTAAGCTCAATATTACAGCTGAGAAACGATAAAACTCTAAATGTATTATTATAAAAATATGAAACTGTGTTAAAGATAATAAGAAAATTGCATTAAAAAAACTCAATTGAATTAAGTACTTTTTTTTGTTTTGAAATTAAATTAAAAGAAAACGATAAAAAAAAACAAAGGCAATTTTAAGGAGAATACCATTTCCTTTTTCACAGTCATTATTGCAGGGCCCATACCTAATATACCTAGATCTGTCTTCATCGTCATCACCACCACCACCACTTGGTCCGGGTGCCGCACTACCACCTTCAGTATTTTCGGCAGCTAATGCATCAACAGCTCCTTCCGGATCAGCGCTACCTTGACCTTTACGTAAGCCCGGAATTGATATGACTGGCATCGCAGGCATGGCTGGCATCGATGGTATTGTGGGCATTGATGGTATTGAGGCATTACCTAACCAACCGCTCATTTGAGATTTAACATTGGAAAACATACCAGCTGGTTTTGTTGGACTGAAAACATTTCGAAAAATTTTGTTCATGTAATTTTCTTATTAATTATAACTATATATGTAACTATTTATTTATTTACTATTAATATTTAGTTTGTTGTAATTCTTAAAATGCTATATAAAATTGATTATCCTTCCACATTCTAATTTTCAACATTCCTAAATTGGCAATTCACTTTCGTGTCACTCAAAACGAAATGCTTCGAAATTATACTTAAGAAGGGCGCGTCTTTAATAAACATCCGATATTAAAGAATTTCAGTGGTTTCAACTAAAATCCTCATTGACACAAAATATTTGAAAAACTGAACACATTAGGAACCACTGGGTTTTAATTCGTCATCGGTGATATAATAAATGCGGATAACGGACCATCGTTTGAATAACATATTTTATATTTGGAATAAAAATTATTTCATTAAATCTATCGAAAAAAATCGAAATTTCAAATATCGAATGTGAAAAAGATAATATTGAAAAAAGAATTGACATTCCTACTTGTTTTTAATAGTCAAAAGAGAAAAATAAAAAAAATATATATAAATAAATATATTGCGATTATTCAAACCTGTTTGCCTTAGCCCCTTCTTCACCTTCCAGAACAACTGGAACGTTTTCAAATGCTGCTTGTGCCTGATCATCGACACCAGAAAGAGTTCCTTCACCATATGTCTGATCCTGTTGTTGCTGCTGTAATTGCTCATCACCATTACCACCACCAGGTGGCTGTGGCACTTCTTCATCTGCTTGTTCACCCTTAACAGAACCCATCCATGATGTCACTTGATTTGTTAAACCCGAAAACATATTGATTGATTTATATTAATTCTGTAGTCTAATTTTTTTTTTTCGTATAGATTTTTAACCCAATTTTATTTTCTCTCTCTCAAATATGTGGACACTGAAACTTTAACCCAAATTGCATACAAAATTAGCAAAACATAAAAACGTAATAGTTATTGGATTGTTCACAAAACAAATATTATATTAACGAATTTCCTTTATTTCTTTGTTCGAATAACAATACAATTTTTATTAATTTTAAAATAGAAAAAAGAATATGTACACTAGCAGTCTAATATAAATTCTCTATAAGTATTTTATATTGGTTTTTTTTCTTTTTTCTTCAATATTGCAAAAAAATTCTCACCCTCACCACCGTTTTGTTAACAATTTCAACCCCCCGTTAAGTGCGATGTATGTCTTTCTACACCTTCTCTTTCCTACGAAAAATTTTTCCTCTTGACTAAAATGTCGACAGGATAGCGATTTTTTTTTCTATTTACTATTTAGTGATCCACATCACATTTATAGAACACTTAAAATGATATTGACGGTACTTAGAATAATCAATTATTTACACAGATTTATTTGAATTGAAATTCAGTTTAATAATGTTTTTTTTTTGAGGATAAATAAATTAAAGAAGATTTTTTTTGTTAATTCTCAAATAGACACAAAATTATTGAAAGCTCACTCAAAAAGCGATCGAAACTGACTGGCGCTGTCAAAATGTTCGCAATAGGTATTTTAATATTGCAGCTGCGTATTTGGTTGCGATACAAAATCAACGATGATAAAAAGCCGTACTGGCAATTATTTTTTTAATTTATTAATCCTCTTTACGAATTGATGTCGTTCGGATGCGATGCAAGTAACTTATGACAAAAAAAAATTATATCACCCAAAGTACAATATTAAATATTTTCCGAGGCTTTTCCGAAAATTATATCACCGAAAGTACAATATTAAATATTTTCCGAGGCTTTTAATTTAAAATTATACGGATAAGTCGGGAGTCTTTATTTTAGAGCCAGTCCGCCCGCCGATACATGCACAGTGAGGGGGGGAAGGGGGTGTTACCCCCCCTCCCAGATTTGAAAAAAATCTTGCCGAATAGTATTTTTTTTGAACAGAAAATAGTAGGGGTAAACCCGTCTGTCGTATATCTAGTGCGTACATCGAGATTTCGTAAACCATTATCTCGTAATTTTAAATGTACAACATCAAACGGGTGCGCCTTTTCGTACATTCGTACATTGGTTTCGTACTTTAATTTTTCGTACATTTTCTTACTCGAGATATCTTATTTTGAAAAGTACGATAACAAACGGGTGCACACTTTTTTTAATAGTCTCATTAGTAATTAATAATTTTATAATAACAATTTGTATGCATTTTCAAAGTTAGTTTATTGATATTTAATAAAAATGCCTCGTCAAACAAACAAACAACAAAAGAAATAAACAACAAAACACCAACAAAAGAAATAAAAACACTTACGAATTTACGCGATTCAAATAAAGAAGCCTCTCACTTGTGTAAAATGACAATAAAAAGTACGCATAAATGCTGTGCTGTCATTGGTCTATTCAAAAAGTTCTTACAATATTTTTACGAAACTTCGAATATTTGTTGATCTAAGAAAGTACGCACTAGATATCCCTATATTTGTAAATAATTCAATTTCGTATACTCGTAAGTTTTTTTTACGAACTTCGTATATTCGTAAGTTTTTGTTACAAAATTTCGTACATTTGACGATCTACGAATGTACGCACTAGTTATACGACAGACGGGTTTACCCCTAGTATGTTTTTTAAGTTTCAGAGAACTACCCTACCTCGATTTTGAACAAATTAGTATCTTTTTTAGTTTTTTTTTTGCTCGAAACTTTTTTGTGAGGTCGTTTTGCAATCGTCGATGGTTGTTAAAAGTTGAAGACCGTTTTTTTTTTTGGTCGTAGTAACTTTTTTTTGAGGTCGTTTTGCAATCGTCGATGGAAAAAAAAAATTACCCTCTCTTAATTTTTCAAATGTACCCCTTTTTGAAATCAGAAGCGTGTGAATCTATGCGCCCGCCCTTGGCACTGTTGGTCTAACTTAAAATCGAATTCGAAATCTTTTTTTGTCAAACGCAACATGACACCATGCACAATTTGTGCATTGAGGTGTTTTTGATTGGGATAGATGTGCGGTAAAAAGATCTCTATCAGTTTGACTGTCACTTCTACGAAGCGTTAAAAATCATCGAAACAAAACAAAAATCCTACACTACAAGTCTACAAGTATGAAATATAATTAGAAAAAAATATTGCATTAGATGTAGATCCATAAACTAAACAAAACGTGCATAATTCAATTATTAACAATTTTATAATTTATTTTAAATTTAAAGAAAACTTCTCTTCCCCATACAAATATGTAGTTGTGAAATTGCAATAAGCGCAAGACCGCTTGAGGCGCTATTGGCGGTTGTTCCAAGTTTCACAAACAAAAATATAACAAAAAAATAAATATATTTCAATGTCAAACAAAATATAATGAAAAAACATTCATAGGAACAAGCGCCGACATAGACGCTGACTACAGTACTGCTCTGAAGCTGAAGCGGTACTTGAGATTTGGAGCTGACGCTCAAGTATCTTAGAGCAGTACATG
>JAABKK020034034.1:0-14830 GCA_011634745.2 Catotricha subobsoleta
CACTGCAGTTTTGTATGCTAGTGTGCGTAATGATACAATCAACGACAACGTTTTGCCCACATTTTTCAAATCAGCTCTCATACGATTTCAACTGTTATAATGTCCTTCTATTTATATTCTATTTCTATTGTAAAACCCGAAAATTTCGAGTACCCGTTTTTCTACTAAAAAATTACCGAGTAGTCGGGTTTCGAGTACTCGGACCGGTACCCGCGGCAATCGCACTATCATAAATATTGCATGAAATGTTTATTATATTTAACTCTCATATATCAGAGTGGGGTGATTTTTTTTTGTACCTTCTAACATAATTTTTGCAAGTTTCATTCGGTCTTCTGATTACCGTTTATATCTTCGATGTGCAACTCAGAAGATAGATTAAAATATCAAATGACACCAAAATAATCATGGTACTTAAAAGAAATGGAAAAAAGAACGCTTTTAGTTTAATAACCTATTAATTATTGTTTTTATTTAATATCTTTTATATAAATATATAATTGAAATTTATTTAAAGGTCAAGCATGATGTGGTAATTGTCAAATTGTTAACAAATAACTTTTTATTTAATTTTGTTCTTTTGCTATGTTATAAAAGTACCTTTTTCCCAATTAAAACTTTCTTTTTAATTTAAAGAAGTCATATAGAATTAAATTAAAATTCGGTTGTTGTGTGGGTCAGAAACAATGGCATAATGCAAGTTACGTTTTTATATAAATCTAACTAAAGAGGAAAAAAAAGTCAAATATTAAATTAATTATTTGTTGTCCGTTGGGAAAATCAAGTTCTTTTATTTGTTTCTTTTTTCTTTAATATTTAATATTTAAGCAACATTAGAAACTTTTCCATTTTTCTTTCTGTGTTTCTTTAATGAAAATTAATTTCATATACAAATTCTGTTGAATAAAGATCTTGTTTACTGGTTGCTAAAAGATGGAATAGGATTATAATTATCAGAGAATGCCAAACTTAAATTATCATAAAAACTTCGTGAATCGATTGTTTGGATATTTGGAGGAAAGCTAAATATCTGCACTGCGAATGTATATAAAGACAGTTACAAAATATTTCATATAAAAATCACACGTTTCTTTAAGAAATGCTTAGGTTCCTATTAAAATGCTTATCTGCAACACTAAAACCTTTTCTATTGTACATCCAAATATTTTTAAGTATCCATCATCGCGTGCACATTAAGTTGATAAAAAGTCAATTTAGTTAAGTCATTACCAATTTCTATCATCTCGTAATGTATATAAATGATATAAAAGTATTTTATTTCTACATACGTAAACATTTTTCATATAAATGAAACGAGCAAAGATCATTACTATCAGTAGCGGTAGCAATATGATAATAGCGGGCTACATTATATCCCATTGCAGACGCATCACTTACACCACGAAGACCATTATCTAACACAAGAATATAAATTTTTATGTTATTTTTTTCTTCTACTGTCGCTTTATTTTTTCTTTCGATTTCTTTTTTCTTTTATATATCATAATTCGTACAGCGATATTGCCTTAAGAAGAAAGTATCACAGTTTTATATGTAACATAGTAATAATATTGAACATCAAAAATATACACGACAATCATTTTTGCTTTATGTACTCTTGCTAGATCCGAAACTAATTCTGAATATTACATGGCGTTCGCTTGGTTGATTATCATTTCTTTTGGTTGAAAGAACAAAACAACAGCAAAAACGAAAACACAAAACAGAATATCTACAGTGAAATAAAATCTATGTACAAATAATAGAAGGTAAACCCAGTGAATTGAAATATTGTCCACCATAAAAGATGGACATAATATCAGCTTGAGCGCATATTTATTTCCGCCTGCTTAGCATATTACATACATTCTATGTTCTTATTATTCAAGACTTCGTAAGTTTGCAAACACTATCTATAATTCTAGATGAAGGCTGTGCGGTGCGGTGATGTTGTAAGAAAATTGCTCGAAGGCAACTTATATTTTCATTACTGTTTTTTCTTTTTTGCTTATCAGATAAAACAATAGCCATCTTTAAGAAAGATCTAAAGAGAGAAAAAACGAGGAAAAGTTACACAGCGCTCATCTTTATAAATATTTATGTATTTAGTTTCCGCATTATTTACATAAGGAAGGGTGATAAATAAAAATTCATCTCTTTCATATAATCTTTCAATGCTTTCAATATTATACGCGGTGAATTGTGACTAACATAAAAAAGCTTTTCTGTGTTCGTTTTTTCATTTTTTTTTATTTTTTCATTCGCTTTAAATTGAAACAAAGATAGAAAATTCGAGTTGATTTCCAGTAATATATGTTTAATAAATTCAATGTTTTTGTTTTATTCTTGACAAAATATGACTTAATTCGATGACCGACTTTAATATATTTTTTTATGATAATATAATATTGCCTTTTGTCGGATTTAATTATTTCAGCAGAGAATTCAAATTCAACTTCAACAAATTATGGTACCATCAAAAATCTCAATTTTGTTCATATTATCAGTCTAATTATTACATGACTGAATTTATTCGAAAATTCGATTTTACTTAATCGAAAAAAAAACTTAGAAATACTGAGGATAAATAAATTAAAAGTTTTCATTTTTATTTCAATTCAATTTCTGGTTTTCATTTTTGCTTTAGAACCAACAATAATGCCATTATATTTGTATTCTAATGCTGAACAGTGTTTTTTTTTTTTTAATTTTAGAAACTCTTTAAATTCTAGATTATAAAATATGAAATTTCGAAAACATCAAAAAAAAAAGAGTGGTATTTACAATTACATATTCATTCATTCATTCATTCATACATTTTTCAAGCACATATAATGATTTACCTACATTTTCCATCCACTATAGATACATCTACGTTCAATTTAATTCTTCAAGCACACAAATATCATTTTTATGTTTTAAATCTACCAATGCCTTGTAATTTTCTGTTTTTTTGTGTACAAAAACTTGAATTAAGTTTTATGGGAAAAGTTAAAGTTAGAGTTTTGAAACTTATATCATTTTAAATTATCCGTACCGTGTGGTGAAGGTAGTATGAACCTAATTCATGATGGCATATGGATAGATAATTTATATCTATATAAGAAAATAATACTGAGCAAGGATGATAATGCATATTCTACATATCAGTTGGTAATCAGGAAGTACCTACATTCCTATATTGTAGTAGGTATTTATATATTTTAATTTATATATGAAGAAGAATATATACAAAAATAACTTCAAGGTACTTATGTATTTGAGGCCGGATTTTTTTTTTAAATTTTATATTTCGGAATAATGAATGCTGGCGTGTTAAAAAAAAATGGATAAAGAAATTAGTAGGAAAGTCGAGATGAAATTGATCTATCGAATTGTAATTGGAATTAGAATTAAATAAGATTCACCGATATATTTAATTTAAAGCTAAAACAAACCGGAACATTATTATATTTAATTTCGTCTGCCAGCATGCTTCACTTAAACGAAATGCATATAAGATTTTTTTTTTTTTTTTTTTAATATTCGAAGTTTTGACTTCACCCTGTAACAGATATCCTGTAACACGATTTTCCAGATAGTTTTTTTTTATTTTGAAAAATTTGAGCCAAATGTTTTGTTTTAACGTGAACTTAACATTTTTGCCTTTCTTTCAACTCCCCACAGAACGAATGGTACAGATAGCGATTTATGGTTAAAAAAAAAAGATATAAAAATAAAAAAGACAGCACTTATGTACGTGTGTTTCTAAGTGTGGTTTAATCACTCTACTAAGTGAGCAATGAAACTGTCGTCAAAATTACAGTAGGTGTGGGACTCAAGTATAACAAAATCATTATATACACTTACTAAATGAGCTATAAAAACAAATTCCATCCTTAAAATATTTGTACTTCACATACTACCACGCGCACAACGAATGCTATACTTTTAACTTGGTTTTTCTGTTAAAATGTAACAATAAAATATATTTAATTAAATTTAATCTTAATTTACAAGTAAAAGGAGAATTTATAAGTAAAAGTAGTAGGTACTAAACTTTACATATTTTATGTAGTTTAAAATTGAGAGCAACCATTTCCTGTGGCCTTTTTTTCTTTTTTTACATACACTTACCACACAAAGTGCACTTAAAACTTTTCGTTTTATGTAAATATACAAATTCATTTAATAATTAGAATGTACCTACTTTAACTATATTTTACCTACTACATCTTTGTGTGGCTGTATGTATTTTGAATATTTCATATAAGAAAACAAATGAAGTATTAAATACGAAAAATGACGTATTTAAAGAAGATATATGTGTTCCTTGAATTTTAAATTTCAAAGTTTTCGTTTGAAACTTAATTCGAATATGTGATTAAATAAAACAACGAAAAATAATTTAATATTCTTGACAGATTGTTATTTTAAAGCTGTTCCCTATATGCAGTAAGCTGCTATCCACGGTACTTTATGTAAAATAAATAAAATAAACAATAAAGGAAATGAATCGTAAAATCGTATTAAAAGGTTTACAAGGAATGAAATTAAAGTTTTTCAGTGGTATTGTACTCTTTTTTTATGTTATGATTGAGTTTTTAATAGTAATGGTCAAAATATTACTGATTTATTCAATCATTAAGAATTATTTAATAACCGGTATAAACCGGTATGTGCTTTTAAATGTGCAAGTTCAAACACATAGGATCGTTTCATCTCAATGCTTATTCTATTATTGGCAAATATTTACGAATAAATTTCCTTATGAGTACAAACTTAGAAAAATTCGAATTACCTACATTTAATATTTTAATTAATTTCGTTTTGGTATATAACTTGATTATAATTCTATTATGACGCAGGTAGTAATAAAATATAATTAATTGTTTTGTTTACCATCTAGCACACCGTATCAAATATATTATAACTTTAACTGAAAATTTATCGAATGGCGTGCGAGTGAATGAGTTTGACAATATCCAATATTGACCGTCACATTATTTAACACGACAATCAACAATCGCCAAACCATATTCAAATTGTTATACAAAAAAAAATTAAAGGCTTTGCACGTAATTTAATAAAACAATATTTTATCCTTATTATTCTCCGTTGAATAATAATATTTAACTACTTACTAATGTTTTGGTGACAATACTTTCTATTATAGATTATAAATACCTATTATATATGTAATTTGTTATGTATACACTTGCACAATGTAGGTACGATTTAATGTAATAAAGAATTGAAATGAAACCAAACCAATACAATAATTTATGAAAAGAAGGCACGTACCCCATTAATTTTCTTAGTTGAAATGTACAACCAAAAACAATTATGCAACATTTATTTCCCATTCATATAAATTTTCTTTTTAAAATTTCAGTTTTAGATGAGGGTTTAACATGCGGTTGCGTATTTATATATGGAACGCGTAAACAAAAATTTTACGTGAGGATTGAAATGATTTTAAAACCGCGAGCTATAAAATAAATAAATATTAATCTATAGGCTAGTGCCCGAGTCTTCGTTTTTTTTTTTTAAGTTTTTCTACAAATAGGGCTTACTTTAAGGAAATAACAAATGCTTTATGATTTTATAGCAACAACGCGGTTACACAAATATAAAATGCACTGAAATTGTGTAATTGAAAGAAATATTGATGTTGCGGTTAATGGTGAAGCCTTATCAAATATGTAGTTTTATGAAATTATCTGATGCAAATTATGGGAAAGAGAAAAGTTATTTGTTAATGAAAAATTGTAACCAACATCACCGGTGCCACCATCGTCATGGAGATGGAAGTATCCAACCCTTATTTAGGGCAACAGTAGTACAAAGCGGTAAAAAAATATTATGTATTTGCGTAAATGACTTGATCTCAACAAACGGAAAACGTAGAGGGGCTATATTCAATTCATGCTCTAGTTTCAGGATTTTTTTTAAATTTTCATGGGTGGAAACAATTTTTCTTTTTTTGTCGAACGATGAAATAAATTAGTAGGTATTGTGGAATACTGATGTTTGGTTACTTTTTAACCATTTTTTTTTATATGGTGCTTAATTTATGTATTAAACTAAACAATAAACTAAATTGTTTCTAAAACTTTTGTTTCAAAAGGAAATATACAAAAGTTCGTAAAGCAAAAAAAAAAAAAAAAAAAGCAAAGAATAGAAGATTAAACAGGTAATTGTTTTCAATTGTTATACTTGTACAATCGACGTAATTCCCATTTTATTTGCCTTATCCAAATGGTAGGTTATATAAGTTACATATAAATGTTTTATGAGGTCTGATTTAAATGTAGAGTTTAAATAAAACCGTTCTATCATTATGTTTATACTACCATCATCTACAACGAATAGTATGGTGAAATTTCCATGTTTCATTAAACTAAATAACAATGAATTTTTAATCCTGTGTACACATGTTCCATGTATAATCAGCAAATACATAAACGTAACATTAAAACCAACGAAACCTAAAATTCTATAAATTTCTAACTAACTTAACTAATATACCAAGAAATAAAGTACCTGGCACTAGCACATAGAAACAAAACCAACCATTAGCTTATAAATAACCTTATGGTAAGTCGTAAATGGCACTATTTTGTTCAGGATGTTGAGAAATGCAGAGCTGTCAGCATGGAAATTTATAAATATGGATTATAAATGCGTTAATTGAATGGTACAAAACACGACCATTATTTCAATTTATTTCTAATCTAATATACTTTGATCAGTTTGAACATTATTCCTTTCTAATGTATAAAAAATTGATTCTAATAATGAAATTAACGGTGACAGCTGTTACCTCTGAATTCTTAAATATTCCTAACATTGTTTTATAGATATTAACTAATGATGACGATGAAGAGGCATAAAAATGGTTTATAAATATTCCTAATTAGTATCAAATAGTTTCTATATGTTTAATCATTTTTAAATAAAGTAAAATGTTTTACAGCCTTATCCAGAATTAAAGCGATAATATTATGGATTGGTTACGTTAACTCAGACGAAAAAAAAAAGTAAGTGTAAAAATACATTGGCATATTCTTTATGAGCGCAAAGATAAAAGATGAATTTATTTTTACTAGCATGCTTTTCAAACTACAACAAGAATGTATTTAAAAATGTGATAAAAATTCAAACTTCATAATAGCTACTCCAATTCGCATGTAATGGAAATTATTTGACATTAATTATTCTCATCAAGTAAAGTAATATAGAATAAAATTAATGGTTCAAAACCATACAGGTAATTATCTCATTTTCATATTTGGATATATTTGATATTTATTCTTAATTTAAATGCTCTGCAAGATTCATTTAAATGATGCTTGTATAAATAAATATATTAAAATTCTAACAACGAGTTTATGAGGTTTTGTAGTCTTATATTAAAAATGAACTGAGCTGAAATAAAATGTGAAACGACGAAATAATGTATGTGGGTATTTTTCTTCATATTATTACAATGTTATATAATATTGTCTTTTCTTTTTAATTATAATACATAGTTTGAAATATTTATGAAAATTTTTAAATAGCTAAAACCTTTTAACGAAATATAAGTATTAAGTATATATAAAATGAAAATCTATCTATATAATATATTTTTTTATATATTTTGCCTACTATTTTTGATTATGAATCAATTTGGAGTAGGTGGATGGATACTTAAAAAATCGTTCACAAAAGCAAGCTACATTAAATTAAACTTAAGCATTTGTGCATGTTGATTTATTTTGTTAATATTATGAGCATACACAAGAACATTATTACATTCAAATCCAAGACAGCAGTTCACCAAATTAATATATATGTATAATATATATATAATATATATGTTTTATTTTTTATTTTTAATGAAAATAAAACATTATACGCCCGCCTTTTCGTATACTAAAAGAAATATTCAACGAAACTCTCAATTTCCATTCCATTATGCAGAAAACTCCATTACTAAATGCCCTCGAAGAATATAATAAAAATAATAATAATAATAATAATGATAAGGAGCGTTACCACTGCTATACTTACAACCATCATTAGTGAATGAATTATAAATAAGAAATTTAACTAAACTTGAAAATAATATTTAAAAATATGGAGTAGAAAATTATACTTAACAATAAGAAGAAGGAATATATAAAAGAAATAAAAAAAAGAAAGAACATATTTTCGCATTTAGTATCGGATGTCCAGGGTTGATAGTGATACCTTCATCCCTGGAAGTATTATAGTACCATTACTATCAAATTGATTACTTAACACTATCGAACTACAAAGTAATCACAAAATCATTTACCGAAGTGATGCTACTAAAAATACTTGCATCACGAATATTTGATTTAAAGTATTGTTATTATGAAAATAATATTTAGTACAAGTACTACACACTCAGCCCTAGTGTTGCCTATAGATGTCTACCTAAACATTATTATATTATTATTTTTTACATTTTATACGCCGAAAATTATAACTTAACAAAGTTTCTGTCATCAGAGTAGTCATCCACTTCATTAGAAAAAATATTTCAAGAAAAAAACTGTAGAAAGATGTTATTATACGAAAAATATTTAAAAAGAATATCAAACTAGCAATAGGAGGGTAAGGGTCTCAGATCTAGTTTGGCTCATTTAAAATATATTTAGTTATATATTATGTACGTTTGATTTTGATGTACTACAAAATAGGTGAGTGTGCTACCTACAATGATTATATTATTAATAAAAAAACTACATAGTAATCACTACTTAACTCAACTAATTTGTAATATTTTAATTCTTTTGCGAATTGTCAACAGAAAGTAACTAACTTGCCAAAGTACATTTCACATGTGAAGTAGTAAATAACAGGTAAGCGTTCATATATAGAATTGTTTCATTAAGCGACACTTCAAAAAATAAATAAATAGTATATATAACATATATTATATATATTATATATATTATATAGTTCACAAACCTTTAAAAACGAGCAATTAAACTGAAATGGACTTTTTGTTAATTGAAATAAAAATTAATAAAGTGTTCTGGTATGTTGATAATTTTTGTTTTTTTGCAATTTTTTTTAGTGACAATTATAAATATAACCCATATATTATTTCGATTCATTATTATTATTATTATTATTATTATTATTATTATTATTATTATTATTTTTTTTTTAAATTGTTTCGCTATTTTAATATAAAATTTTAGATATATGCATACAAAATAGCATAGTTCACTTCCTTAGAATTCTATTAAATTAAGTAAGAGAAAATCTGTTGGATTAAGCCGAATTAGATTCTTAAAAGAAATAATAATTAGGAAACGAAATTGCTATCCTAGTGGAAAACTATACAAAACCATACCAACGAAAATAGTGGAAAACCGCATACAATCCATAACTACTAAAAATGGATTCTTGTTTTAGTATGAATTCACTATATTTTTAGTATGGATTGGGTATTGTTTCTGATAATGTCCGGGTCTTTAGTATGGTTTGATATAAGTATGGTTTTTGCATAGATTGACACTGTTTTCGTTGGTATTGATTTTGTAAATATTTTCTGTAGAGTATAGTTATCCTTGTTATGTTCTATTCAAGAAATATAATTGGTTAAAAATTGAAAATATATTCTTTCCAAAGGACATTCGAATGCTTGTATATTTATTACTCGTCTCATAAAAAAAGTTTCTTGTTTCAAATATGATGAACCATATTAACTACTGATTGAATTGAATAGAATTTTAAATATAATAGGTTTCTAATCTATGACTAAAATTAATTGCCTCGTCTCGAAACAGGAATACAACTAAATAATATATGTATGTATAATTCTCTATAATATACTAAGGGTTTTAGTAAGAACTATCCATTTCTTATATATTTTTTTAAATATTATTGTTACTATATAATTAAGAATTCTATGGGATATTTGTAAAGAAACCTGAATTTTATTTTTTTTTAACTGGTAAAGGTCATAAAAAAAAAAAAAAACGATATCTTATGTCAATATTTTTAAAATTATACCATTTAGTTTTAACTTTTAATATCATACTTTGGTGCAGCAATTCGTTGGCCTCAAGAATGAAAACTTACCCATAGACCATAAACGATAATTACATATTTAGAAAAACAAAACGGGTAGAGAAATCGAAACGGAAACACCCTGTGCCTTAAAATATTATATACATAAGGAGTAAGGATGCATAATATAGGTACAGTGTAACCGAGACAAGTACGTCTTATTATCTGAAAATTTTAATTTTATACTTTGCTTACACAGTATATCCTCATACAACATAGCATATAGTGAACATATAAAAATAAAGTAGTATATCTATATATATAAGACCATAGCTGATATTAGAATGGAATCAGATAGATACTAGGGAGTACACTATCAACACTTTGTATAGCAGGAAAATTAACTTTTACACTATTTTAGAGAGTAGGTCAAAAATTTCCGTCTTTACCAGTTTATCTGTACTGCAATAATATAAAATGGTGTAATTATTATTGAGTTTATGATACAATATAATAAAGATAATGAAAAGCTTAAAAACCGTATCTGTATTGTATGTCGTATGTATTGGATGTTATGGCTTGTGTACCATTTTTGAGTGAGGTTTTATTTTATTACATATACTAATGTATAAAATATAAATTCAAAAAGCTAACTTTTTAAACCGGATTTATTTTAATATTTTGTTTAATAAAATCTGCTCCAGTATTTGTATGCATGTAGTTTATAATTTTGAATTCATCTCAAACTTTTAGTCTAAATAATAATTTCAGAAGAAATTTTAAGTTTTCTAAGAGGAAAGAGGAAACATATAATTCAAATATTTTTATAATTTTTTGTTTACAATTTTACATAATTATTAATTATGTTCTATAAATTTAAGAAAATTTATTTCATTTTAGAAAATCTATTACAAATGATGATAATGCCTTGAGAACATAAAATAATTTTTATGTACTAGGTATCATATTGATAATTTAAAAATAATCCTGATACATATAAATGAAATTCTATCATTTTAAAGTTTTTAGTGAAATACCAGCATACTTTAACTATAATTGCTTCGCGGCGATTTTATAATATATAAATTTATAAAGTTAATTTAAGAAATAAATCATAATGAAATTGAATAATAAAAATTCCGAACGCTAGTTCGTACACAAATAAATTTTGAAAATTAATAAGAAAAAAAAAACAAAAACAAAAACAAAATGTGTTCTTTATTTTATATCAAAACATTAAACAAAACCCATTTCACATTTGAACACAGTATGATTACATATAGACTGTAATATTGAGATAATAGCTAAAGAAAATTGCAATACGAAATTTTATGTACATAATATTATTGCTACAATAAGCGTATATAGCCCGTTCAGTTCAGATGGCACCCAATCCTATCATTATCAAAAAAATTATATATATTTTTTTTTATTTGTCCCACTGAGTATTTTATTGGTCTGGCGATATTTGAAATGAATATACAGATAAAATTGTCTGTATATTGCTACCTCTATAATAATATCCATTATATTACTAAAATATTATTTAGTAGCTTTTAGTGTATTGGTGTATTGGATAAAAATATGTAAAACTTAAAATAACATCGCTTTTTGCATAAAACATTTAGAACAATGAAAATACTCTCAACGATTTTATAAATAAACATATTTCCGCTTGTCTTATAGATGGTTAGTAATAACTATGGATGTTTTTGAATATATTTTAGTCAGGGTTGTTAAAAAACACGTTTTTTTTGCAAGAGAACAAATAAACATGTTTAAAACATGTTTTTTTCATGTTTTCTTCATGTTTTTTTTTCGAAATTTCAAAAATTTGCTTATAAAAATAAAAAAACCCTTAATTTTCTTTGATTAATATAAGAACTTTCGTTAAAACGCGTAAATGCCTCATAAACCTAGTAAATCGCGTAAGTCTGTTTTTTTATATACCTACATGTGAATCATTTAAAATTACGTAAGTTACGTGACTTACAACAACTTTAAGTGAGTACCCCTTATGTTTTTATTTATTTTTACGTTATTAACAAAAAAAATAATTTTCGAAGATTGTTTTTTTAAGTTAGTAAATGTAAATTATACTAAACTAATCAGAATCACAATATGCAATTGTATTTGTATTCTGTAAGGCATTGGCGGGACGATGGGGGCGATCGCCCCACCTCCTGAAATAGAATCAGATTTACAAAAAACGTGATTTTTTTCGCGGTTTGCTGTTTTCGGTGGTGGGAATAGTATCTTTTTCAAGTTGCAAAAATAAAAATAGAATATCAGAAAAAGATTACTATGGTTTTAATAATTTATTTTATTTCCGCCCTCCCCAAAATATGTGTCTGGATCCGCCCTTCGTGTAAGAAATAAAATGTAGAATTGTAAATTTCAAATTCTCTCTTGACTATTATGTATTTGCGCTAAGTTAAAACTATGATAAAATGTGTTCTAGGTTAAAAATGGCGAAAAAAAACATATTTTTTATATTACATGTGTTTTAAACATAGTGTTTTAAACCGTACCAACCCTGATTTTAGTCAAACCAACACCATTGCAAAGTTTTACAAAGCCATTAGAAATGATCGTTCATATATATCTATGCATCAAAACAAAAATAATTCGACAACAATAAAAAACAGAAGAAACCAGCACCAATATACTGATATTACTATGTAATAGTAATAATTTGATAACCTTATATGAACTTATATACATAATGAGTTCAACATCAGATGAACATAGATGAAACAAAGCGAAGTAGAACACCTAATCCTGGATATATTAAGTCCGTATGTCAATAGTTATTTAAACGAATAGCATCATGGCGTGCATTTCAATTATGTTTGATTTACTTATGGGATTATCTTTGAAGTTCTGCTAATATTCTAACCATAAATTAGCTATGCATAAAGATTGCCGTTTTCTTAAATTCCATATGGTTTACGATTATTATATTATGTTAAAGATGACAATTAAAAAAATATTATAAATATTATAAAAATGGACATTAAAATTTCTTTTTTAGCTTGTTACTTTATCTCATTTCTAAGCGAAGTAAAAATAAAATTGAATAACTCCAGCAAAATCGTTTTATGAATATTTGGTATAATTTTTGTTCTACCTTCAAATCATAATCAGCGAAAATGAAATAATCTAAATAACAGTTGCTTTTTTCAATCAATATTTTAAAAATAAAATTGTGAAAACTAAACCTAAACATTTAAACAACAGTGGGTTAACAATATGGCTTAATACTTCTTTCTGTAATACTAATAATTTCAAATTGTGGAAACAACCAAATTACAATATTTCTAATACAACCACAATATATTTAGCCAGTTTTAACTAAATAGTAATAATTAAAAATGAAATAACACGAAATACTCGTCAACACGATATTATTTCATGCATGCTATTCGATCCGTTTTAAAAGTTCATTATAATATTAAATTAAATTTTTCCTGTATCCAACTCTAAAAATAGTTTTCCAAAACAAAAAATAAAAAACTATAATAATAAAAGAAAATGAAGTAAAGAAAAACTAACTGAAAATTAGAATAGTGTTTGTTCTAGATGCCGGTATCTAAAAACTTTATTCGGCACGTCAACAACAGTGGCGACTGACGAGTCACTATGTTTGTAAATTGGTAATAATAGACCCTAATAATAATTTGTCTAATAAACAGAATGTTATAGAAATTTGGTTAGTATTCTATTGTATACGTCCACATTCAAATAAATAACAGGTGTTCTTTTGAGTCACGATTTATCGAAAACCGGGAGCTATCAATGTTCTATATGTATAAGTAAAATATATTGTATGAATGTGGTAACTGTGATTGACTGCGATGCTCGTAAAAGAATGTGTTTGAGGTTTCTTTAAACTATCAAAAAAGCTTAAGCTATTAATAAGAAAATGTAATATTTTCACGTTTTGATTTACGTTTTTATAAATTTTCTTTTTTCGTTTCGTTTTAGTGAAAAATAAAAACATAAAGGAAAGAAGAGAGTGCTTCAAAGTGAACAAAATCAATACGTGTATTCATCAATAATTATTCTAAAGAAATGAATTTTAAAAATAAAATTATATAAGAAAATATACAAAGCAAAACTTACCAGAAACGTCATTTACCATTTTTGATTCTTTAAAATATATAAAATACCCGGTAACGTCATCCATCATCACACATCATTCCAAAATATATTTTCATATTATTGATGATTTTCTGAATACGCACACATTTAATATGCATTTTTCCATAGCATAGAAGTGAAATTAGTAGATGTGTCTGTATGTGTGTATTTCTTATATATCTTTTTTTTATTATATATTATTTATATAATATATAATAATTTTTTTTTCGATTATCATAATATTTGGAGCAATATAGCTGTTGTCCTCTTTCAATATCCATCATCTTCGCCCTCGGTATGTTTATTTAATCGGTGGCGCAATGGTAAATCTTCATTGCCCTGGGGATGGATGGGAGTCACACACTTAGGTACACATAATGGCGAAGCGCCGAAGAACAACCCTGCACACAGACAAACAATCTCTGCATTTTTCTCTTGTATTTATATTTTATCAAAAAAAAAAAAAAATGTTGTTTTTTTTTTGTTGTTCAAATTAATCATTATCTGTGGGTGATTTTTATTTTATTTTTATTTATTTTTTTTTTTTTGTTATGTTGGCTTTGTTGTTGATGTTGTACTTGTTGATGTTGTTGTTCTTGTTGTAGTTGTTATTGATTATTAAATATTGTATATGGATGGTTGTGATGGTGAATACATTTTTATATATATGTAT
>JAABKK020034045.1:0-14827 GCA_011634745.2 Catotricha subobsoleta
TAACTACGTTACCATTTTTTTTGCCTACGAATATGTTTAGTCGCCGTTAGCTTTTTTTTTACCGGTGCGCCGATTACCATTCAGTCCGACACTGTTTCTACTCCTGCTTATTTTGATGTGTATGGGTTCTCCTAGTCAAATTATATAAAATGTTTTAAAAATAAATAGAGTAAGATCTTTGATTTGAATAAAATTCTAAAAATGGTGTTTACTTGTACTTAATTATTCTTTCGTTACAAAATAATTTTTTTTTTTTTCTTTTAAACAGATAGAATGCGTATTTCAAACAATATATTGATCAATTATAGTTTACCAAAAAAAAGATTACTTATTATATAGCAAATTTCACGAAAAATTCGAGTTTACAAAATCTAATAACTGCGAATGACTAATTTTTTATTTGAAAAGCAATGACTTATTTTATATATCTCATAATAGAAATTAAAATTATATGTGACGGTTTAAAAATTAAAATACTTTGAAAATTAAAAAAAAAGTAAAAACTGTTTTTTTGCAACTTCAAAACATAAAAAATGATAAACTGAGTTTAAACCACTCAGTTTAAAGTTAAACAATGATTGAAAAAATGGTCCTAAATGATATTAATATACGGACTAACTATTTAATAATTAATGGTATAGTTGCAAAGAAGATTCGAAAATATTTTTACTGACCCGTTTCTAGTAATTATCTCGATCCCCGATTTAAGATGGTAGAGTTAAAAAACCATTTGACCAATGATGCACTTCAATGTATGGTCATAAAGGCATATACGGACATATTTACGGTTAAAGCTGCACCACACTTTGTGGCCACAACTACAACAATTGAAACGAATACTACAAATACAAAAACAACGACAATTTCTACGGCAAAAGCATCCAAATTGGCAATGATTGATGTCCCCACTGATGAACTTCAACATCGTTTTGGAGCTATTTAAAAGACAAAGAAATAGAGAATCAAAAATCATTTGCAGTGCCAACAGAATCACAGATTCAAGATGAAAAAAATTTGCAAATATAAACCGAAATGATTACATATGCTGCGATGCCAGTAATTGAAAGAAAGTCAAACATACTTCAATGGTGGGCTAATCAAAACTCTTATGCATTACTAAAAAAATTAGCGCAAGCATATTTAGCTTCACATCCAAGTTCAGTTTATAGTGAACGCCTATGGTCGAAAGCAGGGTTGGTGTACGAGAAGAAAAGAAATAGCCTCTTACCAGTCCATGGCGAAATGCTCACACTGCTTCATCATAATTTGCCAATTATACGCAATTATGATGTTTAAAAATACAATGTTACATGTTAAATGTAAATTATGTTGATAAATAAATATGTATAACTATTTTCAAAATTAATTGATTGCTTTCTTATTTAATCATTGTTGAACGATTTATATTAGAAGTTACGGTTTCTGTTTTGATCAGTAAATCTAAAAAATTCAAATAAATACAATACAACATTTGATATAGGTTCATAATTTTCATAATTCATAATTTTATTATTTCAATGATGTTGTTGAATAAATATAAATGTTTTCAAAATTATTATTATTACAAATGTGAGGGTAAAAATATATTATTTATAAGACATGAGCAGCGAAGAACATTAACATTGTTTGTTGGTAATCAAGAACATAAATGCAATATTATTCTACCAACGTCGAACGAATGGCTCATCGTGAGAGAAATTGTTTCGTTATTAAAACCTTTTGTGATTTTTTGATTTTTTTTTCAATTTATTCGGATTCGACGAATCGGAAAAAAAACGATTCGCGGCAGCTCTGCCAAATACTGTGTTGATTTCTTTTTTCAGTAGTACACATACTACTATAGTAAAAAAAATTGAGTTCAAGTATCAATAGTGTTGATTTGCTGTAAAAAATATTGTGATAGTAAAAAAAAATTATATTGTTATTAAGCATTCTTAGCTGTTTCATTAAACACTTACTTCCCTAATAAATGGTAGGTTCATGTAGATATGATTCTTCTATGATATGTATTATATATATATATTTATATATACACACATCCTTTGCTGCAGAAATATTTTTAAGATTTTATTCTTGACGTCTAGGTTCATTAATGCTAGTTCTTCCACAAATCATTCCTGTAATTCAATAACAATCCGAACTGGACCACATATTTCTATTTAATCAGGAGAATAGCGCAATATATCCATTTCTTTGCACGCAAAATTCATGATGAAAATACTGTTCATCACTGATTCTCAGTATCATGTGAATAAAAAAAATAAAAAAAAAAATTTCATTAAAATAATAATAAAAAAATAATTTGAAATGATTAAATAGGAGCTTTTTTTTACAAATTCTGATTTAAAACCAGAACATTATATTAAAATTCCGTTAATGGTCTACTAACTTAGAAATGCATCTTAATTAAGGAATGTTATGTTTACTTTAGTGTCAAATGTTTCTGAACTTCTTAGACATAAAAATATCCACATAATAATAATGTAAAACACGTTACATACATTACATGTTTTTACTTCAATTTTGAAAAAAAAAAATATAAAAATATTTGTATACAAAATTACAAAACCAAATAGTTATTGGTTTTGCTTCTTTTTTTTTTTTTAACAAAAATGAAGTCTTGTACTGTACCACTCCATTGACAGGATGAAATGGTATCTGTTATTCCTAAATCTATTTTATACCAAAAAATATTTTTTTGAATTTTTGGATTGTTAGTCATGTGCCCAATTATAAAAAAATATTTAAAAATTGATGTTTTATAACTTTATTGTGCTTGGTAAGGAATGCCAGAAAGGTCAACTTATTTAATTGTTGGCATTATACAGAAATTTTAATGAGTGGAATGCGAATGATTCGTGAAATCGATTGACTACCATAAATATTAAATTTGTGATTAATAATGAAAATATAAATAAAGTTTGATTCACCTTAATTAAAGTATAAATACTGTAGCCCAATGGACGCGTTTATACCTTACAAATATAATCGCCAAATGTTTCATTGTCCTCTTTCCTGATATAAAAATAAATTGTATTGCAGTTACATTTGCACGGCAGAATTACACTCAAACAACACTCATTCATCTGAAGAAATAGATTACAATATGACGTTTATTACCTGTTTTAAAATGCTAAATAAGTGCCAACTGCCAATAATCTTTGCGAGACGCATAACTTTGTGTAGTTAAATAGTTTCCTGGAACCCATTTCAAATGCTCTTGGAATATCTTAAAGAGAAAAAAACGTTTTTTTTTTTTTAATTACTTTTTTAATATATTGAATCACTAATTTCATATTTCACATTATCATGCTAACCATTTCCATTAAGATGAAACCGGTAATATACGAGAGTGATCATCAAAATTAAATCCTTTTGTTATTATTTTTAACATAAAATCGATATTGTTTTATCATTTAAATTTGAAATAAAACTCATATCATTCATATATTCACTTAGTCCGGTAGTCGTCTGTCATTATTCTTGAGGCCCTCATTATGATCTATCGGTCCTGAAATATTTTTTCATAAAATAAGAGTGAATGTTTTATATAAAAATGATAAATTAGCGATCTTTTTTTTTTTTAATTCTATAACTAAATCGCGGTCAAAAGTATTTAAGATTGGTAGATTGTGGAACCTGTACCATTTTAGATATCACCAAAACCCGCCCATTAAATTTAATATCACTTATTTTTATAAATCTGTTGGGAATATAAACACGATTTTTCGTTTAAGTGTTTATGAACTACTTATTTAAATTATTATTATGTAATTTTAAAATATTCGGATAAATAGAAATAAATTTTACAATTATGATTTAATAGATATTTGAATAATATTTTCCAATCGATATAAATCTTCTATTACTATTGAGTACTATATATGTATTTATCATATTATTTTTTTAAATTTGTAATTAACCGTGTGAATTAAAAAATTATTGAGAAGCATATAATATTTAACTCAATTTTTTTAAAATCTATTTTGATATTTTTATATTTGACTTTAACAGAAGCAATATTTTTAAAATGTAATCTGTAATTCATTACTGATTATATTTTTGAAAATAGTATTCTGTTTGATTACGGATTAAATTTGAAAAAGCAAGCTGCCAATTATATTGGTTCAGAACTTAATTTTTGTGAGTGTTTTTAATGCATAGCTCGTAGTTTAATTTTATCTTTCAATTAATTTATTTGATTGCTTAAAAACGAGAATATCATTTAATTGTGATCACTAAAATAAATTGACCAATTTATAGTAATCGTACAGAAATGTTCAGCACACAAAACTGAGGTGAATCGGGGTCAGTTTAATCTCTTGAATATACGTAGGTTTTATTTTTGATCTGTGGTCGTTTGTGATTCGTAAAATCAAACAATAAAATAAATATTTAAGCGGTTCTGCAATTATATTAGCAGTTAAACAAAATGTAAAAGAAACCAATCGATTAATATTTTAACAGCCAGCGGTGTTTTCTATTTTCCGAACCCTAATTCACCACAGATTAAAACGAATATTTTCGAGAAAATTTAAATTTGCTTCCATCGAAATATTCGTAAACTCAATCTTGAGAAAAATCAAAATGAACATTTTTTTTTTAAATATAACCATTCGATTAAATTGAGCCCATTCACCCCAGCTTCGTATGTAATACTAATATTATACGAATTAATTATAAATATTAATGGTTCAAAAGTTGACCTAAAATTTATAATTAACAAATCTGTCTTTAACTTGTTGTTCTGCCTATTTTAAAGAAAATAAAGATAAGTATGCATTTTAAATATTGAGTTATATACATGCATACTTATATATATCGATATTATTTATAGAGGGATAAGTATGCATTTAGTTAAGTACCATTACAACATTTTTACTTTTGAACGAATATTAGGAAGTATCAAGAATAATTTTATGGGACTTCAACCATTTAGAGTTTGTTGTTTTTGTAAATTTAATTGGAAATTGGAATAATTTGTGTTATCACCTCTTAGAAATTATAATTTTTCGACTTATTTCGATAAAAAGTTTTCAGGGAGTCCAAACATGCTGTATGCAAATAGCATCTTCAAGAACATGAAATAGATTCTATTTCATTTTACTAAAGCGCAAATCGCGGTGTATTAAAATCTGATTTTGAGAATCAATAGGTACGACGATTATTTATTGAAAACTAAAGAAAATGCAATTTTGTCCTAAATCAAGGTCATTTCCGGTTTCCTGTTCGCAGGAAATTAAATTTTGGAAAGAAATAAAACTATGGAGAATGTCGAAAATTTCACGTAAAATAATATAGTAAAAATATCAAGGTGGAAAATTTTTGAAATATCAAATATTTCACGCGTAGCTAGTGAAAAGAATGGACCGTTTAACGTTTTCAAATAATCAATTTCTTTCCATGAATATCTTGGTAATTAATTGATTATCTAGAAAATGTCAATACATATTTTCCATGGGAAGAAATTGATTATTTAGAAATGTGAATCGACCCATTGATGCTGTGAAATCGGTAGTGAAAAATATATGGATACTGGGAAAACACTAAAAATATTTCGCTCGCGAAATGAGTTTCCTGTTCGCGTGAAATGAAATTTATGGAAACATTTTTTCACTACCTTATTTTGCTGGGTCATTTTTGTATGTAAAATTTCATTTCACGCAAACAGAATTCGGTTCTAACTAATGTGGTTCATACTTTAAAAAGTCAGAATATTTGTTCGTAACGTCGGAAAATAAAAATGCTTATAATTAAAATAGAAGATCATTTTTTTTAATAAATTCTAGAAAATTCGTGATGTTTGAAGCAGGGAAGCGCCCCGAACCGAACCCAAGAACCCTTGCTTTTTTGACTTCAGAACCAAACCCATAGAATCGAACCCCTTTTTAATTTTTATGGTTTTTATACGGTCCTGAAAAAAAAAACAATTTAATTCAAATCGAATGAATTCGACTAAAGCATTTGGAAAGATTACACTGTACCACAAAATTTCAATTTTTTTCTCAAAGGAAGAGAAAACATTCTAAATGTATTCGTGAGCGCTGATCACGAATATCATCATGAAAAAAATATCTTTATTCTGGTTGCCAAGATTTCCTTATAAACGTGATCTTTTTCATGGTGATATTCGTGATGAGCGACTCCAAATACATTTAGAAACTATTGCATCCTACTTTGACACATTTTTTATGGTACAGAGTTACCGAACCGGATCAAACTGAACCCCCGCTTTTCTCAGTTCAGAACCGAACCCCATAAAATTTGAAGGGTATGCATCCCTGGGTTGAAGTCCGCAATCATCCAATTATAAAAAAAAAATAGGCCCTAACTAATTTATGATTTGAATAAAATCGTTCATAAATAATATAACCTCACTTTATACTTTATTTTTCGCAGCATAGATATAAATAGCTATTATTATTGAACATGAACATGTGTCGACGTAATTCCTAATACCGAATTAAAATTATTACGCGCAAGTATATTAATTACACCGTGGCTATAATTATTGTCTATTTTTTTTTTGCTGGATTTTTTAATTATGTTCAGAATTTTTAATTGTATGACTTCTAAAGAGTTTACCACATATTTTCAGAATTTATATACATATATATATTTTATATAGTTTTATACAACAACCTTCTGCACTACTTATTGGATTTGCTTTAAATACTTGCATAATTTCATAGATTATATATTTAAGGGCAGTATATGCGCAAACAGCTACACTATTCTATTGTTTATTATTGATATAATATTAATATAAACACAATTATTCATTATAGAGAAATTCTTAGTACTTTGCTCTGCTCAATATTTATTGATGCATTTCATAAATCTCGATAATATTGGTCGAGAAAATACTTCAATTAATTTAATCTTTAATTGAAGCACGCTGATTCTAATTAAACAGAATGCTGATTGAAAACTACGTGGAGGACGAATAAATTTGATATTAATGAGAGCTTACTGCGAACTTTATTGAGGATTCAGCCTGAGCAAATTCACAGCTATTAATATCGGTAAAAAATTAAATAGTTTCTATAGGGGTAAACCCGAGTGTCGTATTTTTTTGTTCGTAAGTTCGTAAATTTCAAAAAGTCCATTGAAAAACAATACTACCTTACGAAAGTTCGTAAGTTGTATTCCGGTAGTACATAGCCCTATGAACACCAGGAACATTGCAAAACCAAAACTTGTTTAAATACACTATTCTAAACATATATATTTCATAGTATAAAGAAATCAACAATGCGAATGGTAACTGAAGATTAATTAAATAAGTTTTAATATAAATACTGAAAATGAATTGGAGTCGGCAGTTTAATAATTTGTGGCACAATATTCTTATAAATTGATTGAAATGGATTTTTTTTTTAAATAACGTTGTTCAAAAGAATAAAAAATACCTTATTTAAAATTATTTAACAACTTCTATTCACGATAATGAAATATTTTCACTTTCTAGTGAATTCTTTGCAGTGTTTATTTATATCTTGGAGCAAAATAAAAATAAAATAAAAGAAAAAAAAATATTGTAAACAAAAATACCATATTTTAGCAATTTGTTGTTTATTTGTTGAACGCTTAAGATGCAAACGCAAAATTAAAAATGTATTTTTATAAATTATCGAAAAGAAATAACGCAATTCCATTCTAAATTGAAATGCTATCAATAGAATCTGCAAATATATTTGTTATAATGTTTGATCGGAAAATGTTGCAATCATTAACAAAACAAAAATATTCTACCATTCGTAAATATTATTTTCCATATTTCTAATACTGTTTTATGAATCTTTGATTTATTTTCGAAATCTAATGGACAGAAATCACGATAATAATGAAAATATAAAAAAGAAAATGATAATCACAATGTTAATTTCCGTTGTTTGAGATCATGTTTTATATAAATGATTATGAGCAGACAGCTATTGGTAAATTATGCAGCACAAAGCTGAAGTTCCATCAATGTTTTCGTATTCTTCATAGCGATAATCGGTTGATTTAAATATTATCACATGGCCAAATAAGTGAATAGTCAAAAAAAAAAAAAAAATGGAAAAAAGAAATGATCAATTGTAAATAAAATAATTAATTGAAAGAAAAAAAAAAAATCATTAAAAATTCAACGAATTAAAGGCATAGAGAACTGCAGAAAGGTTGAGCCAAAAGGTACAATATAAGATTCCAAGACTAAAATACAAATACCAGAGATTTCTTTATATTTTATTCGAAAGAACGTTTACTTGGTATTTGTATATTTAGCAAGAACGCAAATAACCATTATCCAATATTTTATTTTATTTTATTCAGCAATATTATTTTCATTAAATTCGTTATTATCTAATAAAAAAATTGTCAGTTAAGGAAATAAAAAAAATTAGTGCACTTAAAGCAAATCCAACAGAAAAAGAAATTAAAAAACAAAAAAAAAATAATAATAATAATAATATTAATTGTACAGAAATGCTTATTTACTATAATATTATTTAATTAACTATTAATTTAAAATTAATAAATATTTTATAATTAAATTTTTTGACCAAATAGTTTTTGAAACATTTGGTATAAATTTATCTTATTTATCTAAAAAAAAAAAATAAACAATTATCAATTAAGTTAACTGACAATTATATTTAAGCAATATTAATAATTAAAAGAATAAAAAATTAAAAATGTTTGCTCCAATCACAATTTTTTCATTCTCCAAATTTCTGTATTTAATATTTGATAATTAAATGCAAAAACCAACAGTAATACAATTTATCTAGAAAAGTTCTTTCAACACAAAATCTGTTTTAATATACAATTAATAATTATAATATTATGAATTAAAACTATTAGCTTCAAATTGAGATGAATGATATCAAACAAAAAAAAATTGACAAACGATTCGTTCAAATAATTAAGTATTCGGAAATTTACAGTAAAGAAAAACAAAATATATCATATTAATAGTTTAAAAATTCTTCTCTTAACCAAAATCTGCAGAAGGATTTTGGTAAGGAAAAAATGTGTGATCTGTGTGAATGTTGAGACATATTTTATTTTTATTTTTATACTGTGAATTTCGCAATTTTTACTATGTATCTCGAATTAACAATTCATATTAAAATTATGTCTGATTTGATTTTTAAAGTTAAGTAATGCCAGAGCTTCTTAAACATCAAGATATGTTGATGTTTTTTTTTTCTTTTTTGGTCAATTCTCAAGAAATTCATGCAAACTATTTGCATAATCAAATGTATGTATATCATTTTAAATATATTTAAATAATATTTTAGATTATTCTAATTCTATTTAAAATTAATATTACAAATTCAATAAAAGCTATTTATTAACAACATTAATTATTATAATTATTATTATTATTTATTTGAAATTTTCTTTTCAAAAGAGACGTCTCTAAAATGACTTTGCAAAAAAAAAATATCTTTTTGCAAATATCAAGTTTTAATTCATTTTTTTAAAAGTCAATAATCCATATGAATATTTATATCATCATGATTTTTTTCAAATAATTCATTTTTACGCTTTCATTTCAACAAAATTAAGTTATAATATATAGTTAATTACCAGTTTCCACGCATATTTCCACGAAAGTTGTTTCGAAAACGCATATTTCCTTGCGGTACATTTCCTTTTTGATTTCTAAAGTACGGGGAACCGCCACGAGTCATCGGTGAATTACCTCTAAAGTTAATTTGCTGCGTATGTGGCACAAATTGTGGTGGACCCCGTGGCCCACCCATCATAAAAGAATTCGGAGATCCCGTCATCTGCATCGGTGGTAGATCTGGTGGTGGTCCATGCATAAATGGATTTGGACGTGAATTATTAAAACCTGGTGGTATATCAGGTAACGGTCTATTTTGATTTGGCCGCACGATACCCATACGTTGCTGCTGTTGTTGTTGCTGTTGTTGCTGTTGTTGTAATAATATCTGTTGCTGTTGTTGCAATTGTTGAAGAATTTCATGTGGATTGGGTTTATTACTAAATGGATTTTGATGTTTCGGTGTATCGGACGTGTCGTTATGACTCTGAATAAATGGGTTTGTTCGTCCTGCTCCATCAAAATTATTTTTACTGCCTTTATTGGGGCCGGTATTTTCCCAAGTTTCATCTGGTACGATTGGTTCACTGAAATTTGGTGGGGGTGAACTAACTAGTGAATTAAACAAATTTGGCGGTGGTCTTAATGGACTTTCGTACACCAAATGAGATTCTGAATGGATTTCAGATCCATTCTTTACAACTTTATTCTCTTGCTTGTCAGATTTATTATCTTCTTTACTATTTTCTCTTCCTTTGTTTGATTCATCTAGAATAAGTTAATTAATTATTTTATTCATTTACTTATAACAATTTTTTTATTTTAAATTTGGAAATGGTTTTACTTTGCGCTTGATCTTGAAACTCCGGTAATGTGTCAAAATCTTCATCTGACATTTCCATATCGATGCTCTCTACATTGTCACGTCCATTTTGACTTCGACTGTTTAGTTTCGTATGTCCTAAGAAAAACAAAATTAATACGATATTCGATATTCGATATGCACGCACAGATATGAATTAAAAAGTTATATTTAATTATTTAAATTACCTTTTATTGTACTTTTTTGTTTTTGAACTGAAAATATTGGTGGTGGTAATAAAGGTGGTTGCATGGAACCACTATTATTTGAATCTGCCGATGTTGACTTATGTTCTGAATTGGAGGCCAGAAGCATTACAGGAGGGCTGGGCGGAGGCACTAGCGTAATATCTTGTACTGATTTTGTTTTTGATGAATTATTAAAATTTGGTGGTAGTGGAGGTGGTGGCGTACTTTTCGATAAACCAAATATGTCGGATGGCGGTTGTTGATTTAAAGATGATGGCAATCTGTCATTTTTTGTAATTGGTTGTCGAAAGTCCTATAAGAGAAAACGATAAATAATAAGAATTCATAAAATAATATGAAATATTATTATCTTTTGATAGGTAGGTATTGCTTTGTTAAAACAAAATAAAAATAATAAATTTCGAATTTCCAACAAAATATGATTCAAATGTATAAACAATTATATTGAAAAATATGAAATATACTAATCATATGTATCAATTACCATATCTTTTTTCCATAAATTAATTGGTGGACCTTTATCCTTTGAATTTTGTGATCCTGCTGTTTCTTTGTCAGTCTTTGGTGAACCTGTTAATGATATTAAATTTCTGTGATCCACATCAACGGGCCGACCTCTTTCCTTTCCAGATTTCCCTAAAACATTCAATGCTCCAAGTGGTAGGAGTAATTGACGATGATCAACATCATTGACGCCACTTAAATGATCCTCTACACTTGGATCAATATACTCGATCAGATTTGTGTTGATGCTTTTTCGTTCAAAATGTGGTGGTGAATGTGGTGTTTCAATATTTTGATTAAAACTAGAGTCTTGTGTTGTATTCCAACTCATATCCATTTCCCAACTGTCTGGATTATATTCATCGCTAATGTTACTGCTATCAAACGCTGGTGGAAGTGGTGGTGGTGCTAATGGTATTTGGCTATTATACGTATTAGCGTTATTTGGTATATATTGTGGTGGAGCCGAATTATAGACATTATTTTGTGTAGACCGACTATATGGATTTGTAGGATACATGTTATTGTTATGTGCCTGAACTCTACCAGTATTGTACGGAATTGAATGCATCGTTGGATTATATTGATTTAACGCATTGTTATATGAATTAGGCCGTTGTGGTGAATAGTCTGAATGTGATGAATAATTCATATAATTTTGCGCCGAAGTTGATGGGACGGGTGGTACAGGCTGCGGTTCAGAGGGATTATATGCATCTGGCATTAGTGATTTGAAAAATTCATCAATATTAAAATCATTTTCCTTAGGAATTGTACATGAACTGATGACTTGTATTTGTTGTGTTTCACTTGATTTTGGACTAGCTGATCCAAAATCGTTTATATCAAACGGTAAATGACCGCCATCCATATAACCCATAAAACCATTTGATTGTTTACTAAAAACCGACTAAAATAAGAAATATAAAAAATTCGTAACAATTAAAGTTCAGACATTGATTTCCAATTGTTCATGTTCAAAATTAACTTACTTGATCAAACTCTTTTTCACCAGGCAAAATAAAATCGTTATCTGGTTCTGGTGACGGAGCGTTAATATCCGGTGATGGTATAGGACTAGGTAGAACTCTTGATAACTCTTCAAGTTTTCGCCGCATTGTTTTTATTCGATTTCCAAAATTTCTGTATGCGTTTGCTACTACTTTTACCTCGCCTCTTTGATTATGATAAAATGCGTCAGATTGATCCAATACAGCAATTAATATACTCCTAGCTTTAATTTCAGCACTTAATGCTTTAACATAATGCTCTAGTTTTGTTCGGCTCTCATTAACTTCCCGTTCTACGTCCTCGACATGACGTCGATCTTTCAATTATATCAAAAAGAATATTAAATAAGATAAAGGTATTTTTAAGTGTTTTGTTAAGTGTTTTATTAATTTTTCTTGTACCTTTTAACATACTCAAGTTATCTGTATCACATAATGGAGCCTTAGACAGTTGCTTAAAACTTTTATCCGTTTCTTTTTCCAAACGAACACAATTTCTAATATTTGCTACTGTTATAGCGGCTTGCTCATCATCTTCTGCGGGTTGTGGTTTTTTCGCTGGATTAATACTAAGTAATCCATGCAAATCAGCTAAAAACTCCTCATTGTAAATACCACGTTGTGCCCATATATGGAAAATTCTCTCAATTTTTTGTTTTACTTTTTCATCACTAATCAAATAGAGGAAAAAAAATATTTACATATTTGTAATGTTTTCTAGTTAGAAAGCCGATTAATCAATGCGTGATTACATCGATATAACTAAATGTTAAGCTCAATCGAAATTTTATAGCATAATTAACGGATAATTTACAAAACTATTTGGTGGCAGTATACAAGAAAGTACTTACCGAACCATTGTTGTTGCACGCTGTAACGTTGTTCCCCAACTTTCAACAAATTCATAATTCTTTCGTTTACTGTATTGTATTACATCATTGGCAAGATGAAAAAGTGTTAAACGATGTTCTACTTTAACTAAAATGTTGTGCCATGAATTTTATTATAAAAAATTATTTAAATATTTTGTATAAAAATTAAATTAAACTGAAAAAGGAATCAAATTAATTAGGATTATTAAAGATTGCTAGGAAAAATGGCTAGGATTATCTGAATATAAAACGTAAACACAAGAGCTAGTACATTTATATGTATAGGTATACGTATTATTAAGTAAAATATAATAAATAAAATGGAAAAGAGTTCGACATAACATTCCAACAGCTCTTTTCAATGTTAAAATCTTAAAATAAAATTTAATAAATCATCAATCATAAAGATGTTTAAAAAACAGATTCAAACTGCATCATAAAAATAAATATTTAAGTGTGTACTTGTACATGTACAGTACATATTTAAACATACGTACTTATTTATTTATTTATTTATTTTTGGTTTTGTTTAAATAACAAATAGTACAAACCTTGTTTTAAAACACTGAGCCAACTGCTCACCACTTTTTTATGAAATAATCTATTTTGTAAGCACCATGCTGACATCGCTTGAATACTGTCCTGGGTATCTTTTAAATTTGTTAAACGCTTCTCAAAATCAACAGCATCAAATTCCATTTTGTCTATATTTATATTTTCAGTTTCTATTAATATGGTAAGTCTAAGTACTTAGTATTAATTTAATTAAAAATAGAAAACAGTAAACACTAAAAATATAATATATTGTTGTTATTCAAATCACAAAAGTATCAAAACAAGATGAAAACATTTTGACATTTAAAGACATTTAATTCGTAAGTTGTGTAAGTAAAAGTACCCAAATAAGTACCAAATTGGTCGTCCATTGAATTTAAATAAATAAGTTGAACAATTTAGAACTTCACTCAAACAAAAAATTTATTTGTTAAAAATTCATTAATTTTAACTGAAATACTCATCATTAATTATTATTTTCGATAATATTTTTTATCTTTTTATTTTTTAATGCCAATTTAAAATAAGTAAGTACTTAATACAAATTAAACAATTTTTTCATGCTTATAGATTTCAGTATTCTGTAAACATAAACGCGGCACAAAATTCACTTTTTATTCATTTCAATAAACCAAATTTTTATATAAAAACGTTTATAAGTTTTCAACTTCAATAGAATATTATTTGGTGGACTTAAAATGCAAAATACTTTTCTGACAAAAGACGAGGAAATATTTAATTTTATTACGCTTATATATTTCGCGATAACACATACGCCATTTTCGATTTCTTCTTCTTTTTCTTTTACAATTTTCATTTATTATTGTGGTTCTAATCTAATAGTTCAACTGAACCTTGGTTTTTAGATTGTTGTAAATTAGGAGTCGGAATTTTTCAAAAGCTCAAATTAGTGATTTTATAATATTTTTATTGTTTTTACTTTTAGTTTAGTTTTTAAACAGTAAATTTTACCCTAGATTCTCAACAGACATTTTTCAGCGATTTTTATAGTCGATTTCGATTCAGCATACCAAAACATACGAAATCATATCAAACCTTACCAAACGATAGTATTCCTGCCTTTATATTAGAATGCCGTGCTTATAGTAATGAAAACAGAGGGTTACTAACTTACTTGCTAACGCCAATACAAGACGAAAAATAAAATGTACTAATTGTCAGTTTACAGTCGTTGTTTTTGGCGTTGTAAATGGCATTGTAAATCAAAACGGACCAATCACAATGCCTGATTT
>JAABKK020034056.1:0-14827 GCA_011634745.2 Catotricha subobsoleta
AGTGGTAAAATACGATTTTTTGGTAAAATATGATTCGGTAAATTAACGCTAATTTACCGGTTAATTAACCAATCGGTTAATTAACCGTACAACACTGATCATAGACCAGTAATTAGGTCTACTTGCTCCGATTTTAGTCATTCTAGTTGTTATAAATTTATATTCTAAATTTGTATAAATTGACAAGGACCGCATTTATTGTTCAAAAATTTTGAAATAGTTTGCAATGTAAAATATGTTTTCCACAGATTAATAATTGTCTGTAAACACATTCATCGACAAGAACAAAAAAAAAAAAAAATTATGTCAAAATGGCTAATTTTTTTTTTTTGTACCAAACAGATTATTATATATTAGCGAATTTTGGATACGTAACATTCATCAAAATCTAAGCCATTATGTTAAAATAATAAATTTCTATGTGCAAAGATAGGTGGAATAGCTGTGAAAATGAATGAAAAAGATTTACCAATATTAGGCAGCAATATTGATAAAAGCCAGGTAGGTTTATTTTGAAACACTTCAATCATTTTTAACACAAACTTATAAATGTTTCTATTTTGTTGTTTTTGTTTTTGTTTTTTTTTTTTCTTTTTTTTTTAATGATAGTTACAACATAAAAATTATATTTAAGAAAAATATCAAAATGTTTTATTTAATTTAAGCATAATAATTAGGTTCCGTCAATTCATCAAAAACGTATGCTGGCTTTTGTTAACCATTTTATTGTAAACACTGTGACATTTTTAAATAATTTTATTGCAAATTGTGATACGAAATTCATTGCTTTTGAAAGTAAATTACAGAAAGTTGAATCGTCATTATTGATTGTCGAAGCAAAGGTATAATCAATCGTATATTCTTAATATCCTATTTTAGATGTTCCGTTTTAATTACTGTCTTCTACTTCTGTTTTTCTTCCTACTTTTCTTTTTTTTTATTTTATTTTTAATGAAAATAGTTATCGTCCATATCCGGAATTGGTGACCAAAATGAGATTAGTTCTAATACTTCGCAGAAAACAGAAGAACAAAATACTGAAACGAAGGCAAATGTCATAATAAATGAATCTGAAAATGCCATTGCAAGTACTGATAGAAAAACTGTTACTAGCAATGGTTCACGTAATATCTCAAACGATCCATCAGTTATTGTCAGTAGTTCCCCTGATGGGCATGAAGTAAATGTAAATGATGTGGCGGGCGTAAAGGCATGTGATGATGTACGATATCGTAAATATTTTAAAATGACTCAATTCGGTGTTCCAATGCCAGCCGTTAAATTAAAAATGGAAGCAGATGGACTTGATTCGAAGATTCTCGAGTAAATATTTCTACTTTAATTATTTCTTTGTCATAAAATGACAGTGGCATTTTTTTTTTAACGTCATGCCCACCCGACTTACCTATGTTTTATGTCAATTATTTTCTTTTTTTACAGCGAACCAAATCGAATGTTGGAGGACGGCGTAACCTCAATTCATTCTGAAGATGGATAATCAGAATTTTATTTTTCTTATAATTTGAAGGTTTCAGTTAAATTTTTTTTTTGTTCTGTATGTACGCTAATTTGTTAAAACTGAATCAAATGAATGAATTATATGAATTTGTTAAATTTAAACGTTTAAATGCATTTTATTTTTTTCTAAGCAAATTCTCTATTCTAGACAGAAAATATTTTTATTTTAATTTTTTAATGACAAGCCTATTACTAAATGTAGTACTTTCAAAAGCGATAAACGGAGCTTGGCTATATTTGATATTTATCACATTACATCCATATTCACAAGAAACGGCAGCGATAGGGAAAAAACACATCATTGCTTATCGAAAGATTTTCATCAATAAAATGTGTGCCTTATAGTTTTAACCAGCTGAGTATTAGAGTGTCGACATATACACAAGGTCTAGTTTCCTTTCAAAGAAAAAATCATATATACGACACTCCTCTAATACTGAGCTAAAATGTTTTTGTGTATTAATTAGATGATTTTTATTGAAAAAGATCTATAATATTGCACACTGCTGTTATGTATGACTGATGATATATTTTTTCGAAGTCAGCAGTCTTTTATTTTCTATATAAAATTACTATCAAATTAGCACTTAATTCTTGCAAGCTGAAAATAAATTAACTGCATATTTACCACAATACAATCAATGACATGCACTAAATGTTTGTCAATTGAACATTTCTTAACACTAAACAAACACACAAAACAACATTTTATTAAGTTTTCATAACTTAGTTTTTATTTAGAAGTTTTTAGTTGCAGTAAACAAATAATAAAAGGTGTTTAGAACTGGATCATTTGTCCCTTTCGTTTCTTATCACCACCTAATTCGAAATGCTTGCAACGCTTAAGTGGAGTTTGTTTACGGTACTTGCATTCAGTACATTCCATACGAAGTACAATTTTCTTTGTTGTCTTGGCCTGAAACACACACAAAAAAAAGAAAAATGGCAATGTTTAAATAATTTCACTTAAAATGAAACAGCAGATTTCACAAAATAAATTTACCTTCTTCCTGAAAATAGGTTTAGTTTGACCACCAAAACCTTGTTGTTTTCTGTCGTAACGACGTCTGCCTTGGGCCGATTGACGTTCCTTGGATTTTTTGTATTGCGTTACTTTGTGCAATTTGTGGCATTTGCACTTTTTGCAGAAAGTGCGACGTTGTTTTGGTACATTTACCTTAAATGTGTTAAAAGAAAAAAAAGTAATAAATATGAAATTACAAAAACCATTCATTTTATCGGTTCCGCATAACCTAAACAATATTTGACATTTCCACATAAATGCACAAAAAGTCTGTAAATATTGCAAATTTAGTAATCAATTGAGTCGAAAAATGTTCCAAATAGATTAATCCATAATAATATTTCACCGATGATTATTGATTTAAACAAATAATTTAATAAATTGCAGCGCTTACCATAGTGATATATTTTCGTCGTCGAAGCAACTAATCAAAAGAGAATGTCGGAAGTTGAGTGCTTGTCACATTAACACATTAAACGCATTTGTTTATCGTTGTCTCATGTGGTATGGTTGTGTTTGGTGTTCAATGACCATATAGAATTGATAGGCGATAATATTTCATGGAGTGCGTTGCTATTTTGGCTAAAGTTTAGACATTACTAAATAGTAAATGGTTTTTAGCTTGCTTAACAATCTTTTTAGAAGTTTTAAGTTCGGTAAAGATTAAAGAAAATTTTAAAATAAATGTATTAAAATCATAATTGTTTGTATTTAGCGGTGCGAACAAAACCATAAATGATTTACAATTGAAAACTATACCTAAATTTCTGAGCAAAAATTAAAATTTTCAGATTATTTCGAATAATTCATTTAAATTATCTGCCACATTAATTGTCAGTATACAAAATCAGGAAGAAAACTTAAATGTTAATTTTTAAAATCCTGTAACGCGATACGTTAGCAGATTTAACAGAAAAAACAGGACACGCTCTACTCACTCACCAACAGCTTCCTAATCATTTAGTGACGGAAAACTTTATCCTCTTTATTTCATTCCAGTCTCGCTGTCACAGAATATTGTCCAATACTTATTTCTATGTCAGAGTCGTGCCTTGAGACGAGAGAAGCGCAAAAAAGAAGTTAAATAAAAAAAGCAAAAGAAAAAGAAAACTAAATTAAAAAATAAATAGTTTCTTCTTTAACTTTTCCTATAATATGATTTGCATACAGGGTTGCGGTTTATTTGTATTAAAATATTATCTTTTTGTGCATAACAAATAAATATCGAAAGCGTAATTATTGAATTCTGCCCCAGTAGTCATGTGGCGGTTACTATACAACTAACCTTTTATGCATTAAAAAAACCATGATGCATCCAATCAGTTGGGTGAAAAATATACTGAATAAATTACTCGAATCATCATAATCTAGATAATTGTTCCTATAATGTTGCAATTTCCAACAAATTCAATAATAAAAATGTTTGTTATCAATGCTTAGCAACGCTTTGAATTAAAAAAAAATTGAGTAAACTCGAAATAGAATTAAACTTATCGAGCGCAGCCAACGTGGTTCAATGGATTTGTATGATAACATAATAATACTTAATATACGATTGAAATAAAAATTATTCTCATTGAATAAGAATTTGTAAATAATTTGGAATTTTTTTTTTTTTTTTTGCAAATTAAGTAGTTACTTAATATTTGATTAAACTCTAAAAACAGAGTTTCATTTTATTCAATTCATTGCAACGAAAATATTCCTTGAAGACGCCATTTCTAATATTTCTCATTTCCGGCTATTGTATATTTAAATGAACTCACGAAACCAATACATACAACCGACAAATAAACTCCCGAAACCCTCTTTTGATATTCACTAAATTTTCCAAATTTATCGTAATTTATCCAAATTTGTATTTATAAAATTCATAAAAATCATTAAATAATTTTACCATCAAAATTTCCAATATTTCAATTAGCGAAATGATCGAAAATAATTTTTCAATTTTCAATCCAATGATAGACTAGTTATTTTAAATGATGCGCCATCTACGATTTTGTTGCAAGCAACACAAGCCAGTGCCAGTCGTGCGTTAGTTTTCAACGAGTTCACATCGTGGAATAAAAATTTCAACAAAATAAATAAATAAAAGAAGCATTTTAGTGAAAATCTGCTTAATAATTATCCCTGTTCATTTAAGTATAAAATATTTTTAAAAATATATATAAAAAAAATACCGCAAAACAAATAAAACAAAATGAGTACAACAGAAAATAGTGAATTTGCCGTTCCAGAAGTTGTAGCTGACGAGAAAGAAGTTACAAAAGAAATTAAAGGAACAAAAAGGCCGGCAGAAGTGAGTATTTTTTTTAAACATAAAAAACAATTAGAAAAAAAATGCTTTTTTCATTAATCTACTTTAATTGATAAAAAAAAAAAAATACGTATAACGATTTTCTTAAAAATGTGTTAATTATGTTCGTTTTCGTGTGTAAAAACCAAGATGAATGTGTATTTTGAATGATTATGGCTTGTTGAGATTACTGTTTGATGTGAATGAAGCGTCACTTTTTTTTTTCCTTTTGATTTTGGTTTTGGCGTCAGTTCACGTGAGTTCATTAAATATAGGATATTTCGCTATATTAGCGTATCCAGTTTAAATATATTTATTTTGTTCTTTAAATTCCATAATTATGACTTAATTGCTGACTAAATGATATTTATTTATAAATATAATTGTCAAAATATTTACGCGATTTGTTTTACTATAGTTTAATTCCTTTCGACCTTGGGCTAACTCAAAATATCCAATATGGCGGCTATGAAGCGCGCTTTTAGTATGTCAATAAAATAGCTGATTCTCAATAAATATAGATAGAAAAAAAATAATAGAAGAAGAAAAATGCAATTATCAATTTTATTTTTATTGAATTCCATAATTTTAATGTTTCTTCTTTTTCGTTTTTTTATGTATTTATTTTTCCCAAATTAAGTACATTGAAAAGAAAGTCTGTATAAAATGCTATTTGTATTATCTCTTGAACACGTTAAAGGTGTGTGGTTGTGTCGATTCGATTTTGTTTAGAGGCTTTGGCTTGAATCGTAAATATACTCTACTCATGTCATGATATTTATACTTGAACCAAACAACATAGGCTTGGCGTCATTTTGAATAAATATGGGTTTCATCGTTCGAATGGCCATATTATTTATTATCTATTTATCATTCAGTATTTTGTAGCAATATTTAAATGATTTTTCACTGTTTAGACGTAAAATAATTTTAATCATTTTTTTTTCTTGTTCCGTTGGTATATTTACATTTTGAAAATTTTGAACATATTTTTTCGCTACCTAAAAATAGTGCCAGAGTCTATTGACCTATTTTCCTAGCATTTGACTATGTCACCAATCCAAAAAGGAGATTATCCTTTACTAGTAAATGGTATTTGTATCTATCAAGCATGTGCGTAAAGTTCGATATTTTCTTCAACGCCATTTGTGATGATAACCAGAGAAAAAAAAAAATGGAATAAATAAAAATCGAAACTTATCATTCCCCATATTCAACCGACTCTGCATTTTGTAATTAACATTATAAACATAGTTTCTATTTCTTCATTATTCTTTTTTATTTCTATGTAAAAATGTAAAATAGTATACAAATTGAAATCATTATTATATCAACTAAGTATACCATAAAACTTAGGAGAATACGATGTAGGCATAAGAGATAGGCAAACGCGAACAGCAATTTAGAAAATTGTCGGTATTTTAAAGTAAACGTAATATCTTCTCATTCTCATTCTCTACTACACTAAAAAAAAAAAAAAAAAAAAGAACAAAAAAAAAAACCATTATTACATTTATATCTTCTATCTCAAACCGAAAACTTGCCAATACAAAAACAAACATTATATTGTACCGCGCATTTATTTAAAAACCGGCCGGTGTAAGTAAAGACGTAAAAAAGATGTTCGATAGACGATGTTCATATTTCCATCACACCACAGGCCACATAAACATTTGTTATTTAAATGAGAGTATGAAAATGCTATTTAGTTGCTATCGACTCTTTATAAATTTATTATTTGATGATTAAAGGTGTTGTTTGTTGAATGTATATAGCCAATTATAGATATCTTGGATAGTTAAAGTGAAAAATGTATGAATGTTGCTTACGATGATAATTATTTATAATCCGACAAAATATAATGAAAATGTAATAATTATGGAATCATCGTAGCTTATAAACAGCATATAAAAAAAAAATTAATTTAATTATTATTTTTAATACTCACACGAGCTCGTTTTATATAGTCTATTCATTCCATTTACATTTATAAATACACACGTAATAACAACCACACACACACACACGCACACAAACACACAATTATACATTTCAAATTATGTGCGGCGAATGCGCGTTTATTCATAATCTTCAATATAAAAAAATATGTTTTTTTTTTCGTTCATTTTTCGTTCTCTTGTGCTCACATTAATCTGAGTATACGAGAATTGTACATAAATATCCATTCAATTTTCGTATAACTACCTTTTATTCCATAATAATATGAAATAACAAAATAAAAACAACGTGACGGTTGACGCACGCTAACGGTCGAATGTGTAGAAATGTTGTAGTTGTAAAAACCGATGTTACACCGCGCTCCGCCCCCCAATCTACTCGTAAAATGTATATAAAAATATAATTTAGAATTATATTATACTTATTTTATTATCAACACATTCTAAGCTTTTCTTACTTAGAGGTTGTTTTTGTTGGTTCGTGTTCTTTAATTCTATAAGTACAATCTGATGATGCGCACACAAACATACAAACAAAACCACCAACATGCAAGAATGTACTACAAAATATAGCACAAACACATGTGCAACCTTTTTTTTTTTTTTTTTTTTCTTTGTACTTTGGCGTCCTTTTTTATTGTAGGTTGTTATAGGTCCTCTTTACATTAAATAAATGCTGCATAAATCAAGTATTATCTACAGAATTTTATATACAATTTTGTGATATTACTAGTGGCTGGGTATTGGCAATATTAAAGCAGCAAAATGTTTCTAGAATATTCTATTCACTGATCACTCTGTTGAAATGATAATAGTATGAATAATAAATGCAAGCCTATTTATATTTTAACCAAAGAAATGGTCAATCGATAGAAATTGGTAAATTCCGTAGAGTTTATCCGTAGGCTCTCTGTTTAAATTCCAATTAAGAAAAGAAATAGAAATTCTCATTAATTGCTATTTATCAATATTTTTTTTTTTATCATTTTCTATTTAAATTTTTTTTTTACTATTCCATTCGCTTGGAAGTAAACATATTCGAATTTCATTAATAGAGTAGAAACGCACACATCCACAATACCATTCGTTTATAACGACATTTTTATGTTAAGCATAAAACCAAACAATATCATTGTAGATGTGATGCTACAATTTCCCCTTCGCTAACGCGCTTTATCCATCTGCCCGCTTTTTTTATTTTATCAATAAAATATTATATAGACTTGTTTTATATGGTGTTTGTAATAGGCAAGCCGTTTGAATCCTCGGCGTAGTAATATTTCTCCTCGAATAACTTCTTTTTTTTTTTTACAAAGCATTTCAAGCCAACCGTAATATTAATGGTGTAATAATGTTTACATGTTGAATTTTTGTGTATAGAGAATATCAAATGGAAACTGAGTGAAGGCATTAGTAACTATCAGCATTAGGTGTATTATTATAGTAGGGAGACGCGAAATGAATAGAATTGAAAAATGTGACAGTGGCGTCGCGTCATATGCTGTTTATGTTTAATGTTTTTTTTAGTTTTAGATGTTATATATAAGTAAATAAGGTCAATTCGAAAATTTATTTAACAATTAAGTATAATATTCTGAATTCACATTTTAATTGTGACTGTTTGTAAGTATATGTATACCCAAAAATGGTCATTTTGCAATATTTCGGATGTAGTTATGAAATGAAGTGCATAATTTGAAAAACACATACATATCTATATTGTATTCGAACATGCGTATTGCGTATTGCAAATAATAAACAATTTAATGTGCATAAATTTATGATTTCGGATAGACCTTATTGTATTTCCGGAGTAAAACCATCAATACAATAAATATACGACATTTGCAAACAATGCTTTTTAATTTGCAATATAATACGTTTTTTTTTTGCCTATAAAATAGAATTTATTTTTGAATAATTATTATACATATTTCCCTAAATTCATTACTGCTTTCAATTTTTATTCTCTATGCGTATTTTATTGATGTGCCATTAATTTATACGATTCATCTGTATATATTCGAATTAAATGTTATCTCGTCTATGAGGCAATATGTCACTGGCATTTGTTACTTGTTGAAACCTCTTTAAACTGGATATTCTTATTTCGAAAATAACGATGATAAAAAGTGAAACTATTTTAGAATAGATCACTATTCAAAAATTTGTATTCATTAATGATTTCTAGCATTTGTTTAATTAGAACCAGACGCTAAAGAACTAGATTTATTAATTGTGATCATATTGACGACCTTTACTTGAATAATCAATGATTGTTGTCATAAATTTTGCAAATTTTATTTACCAGAATAATATAACAGATATCGGCGGCAAAACAAAAAAAACTATTGATTTTTTGGTTGAGCATTTGTCTTCTATAAGTATAACATATCATAAAAATTTCTACTTCCATATACCTAAATATCGTTAGAAAAGAGGGGCCCCTTCCACCATAAACAAATCTACAGCATAATCAACGCAAGAAAATGATACTTCGTTGATATTGGATTGTTGTTCGTTTGAACGGCTCCATATATTTGATCTACTTTGCTATGGAAAGAAGAAAAAATATAAATAAACGCATAAAATACACAACAACAACAAAAATATAGATAAAATAATAAAAAATAAAAATGCGAATGTATTTAAGCTGTTCGATATATGTGTGCGTTGCGTCGTATTAAGAAAATGTCACTCACCTATTCCAATAAGTTAAAATAACGATTTACTACCGAAAAGGTGTATAGAAAATAAAAGAAGCATTTCTGTTTCAAATATATCGAATAATATATGATTACGTGTGGGTCTCAGGTCTCACACATTTTCGTTAACATTAATAATAAAATGCGATATGTTTGCTGTGGCATTTTAGCTGTTTTTCATAAATGAAGCTTTTTTAATGGATTGCGTATGTAGACATTTTTTTTTTTTTTAAATACATATATAAATATATAAATATATATTTCGATACACCTAACTAATAATGATTATTAGAGAAAATATGACGCATTGACATGTTATGGTCATTTCAAATTATGAACTTGGTAACAATTCTCTGTTGTGTTTAATTTTAAGTAATTGCTTCATTATATTATGGATTTTATTATCTGAATTTAATATATGTATTACCATATAAATCATTCCATGGTGGTCCACAGAACATTCTACAGCGGTATTGTTCTATAGGGTACGTACGTACATCCTCGCATTTTGCGGTTGCGCATTTATTTTGTATTTGTTGTGTACTGTTAATTAGTCTTTTATTTTCAAAACATTTTCGTCAAACACATCCATTGAATTCTTCGATATAAGTTAGAAATAAAATTAGAATTTTTTTTTTTTTTACACAAATTAGTAAAATATTGCTTTAATAATTGATACGAAATAATGGATAACAATGGATGGGATCTATTGACCGAGATTAGAAATAAAAACTACATTCTCTTAAATTTTCTTTACACTTTAACTTACCTCTAAAAATGAAATATTTCTCATATATTTAATTGATTAGCTCTAGTTAAATATAGTTTCAACATCCATTTCCATTTTAAGTGTAACACAAACTTTTAATTACTTCTGAATTCTGACTGAAATCTTTTGTAAGCGAAACCAATTTGGTGAAACAGAAGGACTATTCTTTTGAGAAGTTTTTATTATAATATTCTTAAAATAAAATAATTATTTTGATACGTTTCATTTACAATTATTTTACAATCTTTTTTATTTTTATTTCCAGGATAAAATCACAGACGCCAAAAAAGCAAAAAAAGAAGAGAATGGTGCTCCGGAAGAAGACGAAGAGGTCGATGGCGAAGATGAAGAAATAGAAGGTGAAGACGAAGAATACGACCTTCCCTTTGGAGAAGAAGATGATGCCGAGGGTAAAATATTTGACTATTTCTAGTGCTTTGAAATTAGATCTCACTGTGGCGTAACACATTTTAATATTATGATTTTCTATAAATTTCTCCAGATGATGAAGAAGATGAGCTTGGGGGTGAGGAGGGCGAAGATGACGATGACGATGCGTAATTATAATAATTTTAAAAACAACAACAGCAACAACACAAAAAAATTTATTGAATTAAAATAAATAACAAGGCTAAAAGTGCAGTGACTGAACGAACACATAAAAAAAAAAAAAAAAATTATGTATAGAACTACTTTAATATTATCTCTCGATTATAACTACTCTTGTTGTGCGTGCAGTGTGTTACATAATTTATAATATAAATAATAAATAAAATTAACAACAAAAAAAAAATTTAAAAAAAAATGAAAAAAAAAATTGTAAAGAGATGAAATTAATTTTAACGAACAAAATATAATTAAATTAAAAAAAAAAAAAAAACTAAGACAAGAGTAAAAATTTACCATCATTGTTTAGATCGTTGTTGATAATAATAATTAGAAATTCAAGAAACAAAAAAAATGCAAAATAGCCTCTTTTCCATCCACCCATCTAAAATAAATTAATTAATAAAAAAAGAAAAAAGAAAAGAAAAAAAAATCCTGGGCGTACTGTAATTATTTAAAATGGAAAGCAGAAAATTATTAAAAACACTTTTGTGTCGTTCTTTTTAAATAATTTATTATACAATTTTATAGTTTTTAATGATTATAATTTTACGTTTAATTTTTTTTTTTTTTTTTTTTAACAATATTATTTTTTATGTAAAATAAAATAAAATTGCATTTTTTTTTACGACTATGCGTTTTCATTGTTTAGTTTATAATTAATATTTTTATTTTATTTTTTTTTTGAGTTTTTGATTTTATTTGCTTTTCAAAAACAAAATAATTTTCTTTTACGGAGTTTTATTGATAAACTCAATTTGCATTAATCCAGGATTTTTGATGTCTATTTTATGTGCTAGCGACAGACAGAGCAAAATATTCTAAATTACTGAAAATGAATTAAATTGAAATTAACAATAATATAATAATCGATTTTTGCTATTGTTCGTGATATCAATGAACGCAAATTTTACTTATTTAACAAAAAAACAAAAAAAAGAATTTTTCATAAATTTGACTTAATTCACTTTCGTTAATCAAGAATATTTCGTTCATCTGTCGCTACCATTATGGGTAGCTAACAAAGCCAATAATTAAACATAAATTTCAATGATATAGAAAAATATTGAGAGGGAATGGGAAAGCCTAACCCTCGAAATTAACCCACTGACATAAAAGATCCCAAAACAAAAATAAATAAATAACTGCACCTTTAAAATATATTTAATTTACATAAAATTATGTACGTTTTTGCAATTTATATTATAAACATAAACAAAAAACAAACAACACACACACACACACACACACACACACATACATTTATTGTACGAAAGGGAGAAAAAAATAAATAGAAATACAATTTTTTTTTTGCCATTTTCCATCATTTATAACCATTTTATAACCACAGCTGCATCGACGTCCGTTATTTTATTTTTTTTTCATTTCATTTCTTTTCTTTTTTTTTTGTATTTTGATATATTTATAAAGAATATAAATTAAATTACTTAAACAATCTGACATTACACTCATTTACACCATACAAATAATAAAAAAAAAGTCCACCCATTCATTTAATTTTTATTCGTTTATATCATTTTTAATTACGTTTGTATAGTCGTTAAATTATAAAAGAAAATAAATAAATAAAAAAAAAGATGAAAAAAACACAAAAAAAGAAAATAAATAATAAATACAATAAATAAGTAAATATAATAAATATGTAATAATATGATGTTTAGTTACGCGTGCATGCGTTGCATGAAAGAGAGGAGAGAAAGTGGTTATATTATAATGAATTCTAATAATTAAATAATAAAAACAATTGTATTTAAATTTAAAATAGTAATGATTTTTTTTTTTTTTAATTAATAACTATTCTGTAATTTGTATTAGTAAGTAAAATATTATTTAAAAATTAATTGAAAAATAATATTGTGCAAATGTGAACAAATAAAAATATGAAAATTAAAGAGAAAAAAAAATTTATACTATTATGGATTTATTTGTTAACAATTCGCGTTGTTTATTAGTTTGGGACATTTTTTCGATGTTCGCTTTTTGGATATAGAGTTGGGTAAATTAGGCTTGTCGCGGCGAGAAAAAAGTAAGATGCTGTATGTTAAACGTCAAAATTATTAGGAACATTAATAGTGCACTTTTACATAAAACATGAACATTTGTTTCCCGCTAAAGGGAAATAATTCTGAATCCAATTCGCTTGACAGGCCAGAAAGTTTTGCCCCCTTCTCTCCCTAATTGGTGAAATGATTAAGGTGCGGTGAAGGGGGCAAAAGTTTTCGGCCTGTCAAGCGAATTGGATTCAGATTTTTTTTGAGTGGACTATTAGGGTCAAATTGTTGTTATATTTTCCTAACTAATACGAGGGGAAAGCAATATATTCTCGGCCTAGGTATGGATATAGTCTCTATATAAAACCATAGTTGAGTCACAGCGCCAAAGCGAAACGATTTTAACCACAGCGAACTACATTATATAATTTATATATGAAATTTCTCTGGCGGACTACCGTTATTCAACATTTGCACGCACCGTGACTGAACTATGGTTTTATATAGAGACTATAGGTATGAAGGAGTCATTTTTTTTTAAATTTATTTTAATTTTATTTCTCAATATAATCTCTTACAACATCAATACATTTATTTTATCTTTGAATTATAACATATGAACCATCAAAAAAAAAAAATTTGTCTTGCTCTGCAAAATACTCTTCAATTGTTGCTTTCAATAGAATATCATTGGTAAATTTCGATCCCCACAAATTTTTTTTTTTTTTCGTAAACAGGAAAAACTCACTTGGAGCCAGTACTATACATCAAATTACATGTTATAGTTATAGTGGGTCAAATTGATTCATTACGAGAGGCCGAAAAGATTAGGTTTAATGAGAATTTAGCCATTAAAAATAATGTTGGTAATGTGGTCAAACATGCCAGAGAATATATATATGAAGAAGTGTAAAATGTGATAGTTTCATACAAAAATGTTGTCGTATGAATACTTCTAAAATACCTTTGTAGAAATAAAAATAGAGGTATTCGATGAGTGTGAAAGAGATATATACGATATTCGAATTGGAAAAGAAAAATTGTCTTTTGTGTTTCTTGCTATAGATATTCTCTGGTATTGCCAACCCTTTAACAAATTACGAAGATATATTAGTAATTATGTACTCACTATCATATCTTCATATTAACGGTACTATTAGGTATTTTTAATATTAGAATCTTTCATGAGCGTCTTTTTAATAATTTCGGTATATGGCGTGAAACCCTGTAACTACCATAGAGGCAAAGTGAGCAATGCCCCCCCCCAAGCAAAAAAAGAAGAAGAAAACTACATTTTTAATATAAAAATATTATATAATATTATTAAAATGTAGTTTAGTTGTCCCACATTGAAAAGTTTCTATCGCTGCAAATAGTGAGAATATATATGCTCGAACCCAATTTTTAACCGAGAAATAATGTATGGTTTGGATTCTCTGTACCCAATTTCTCTAGATTGTAAAATTTTGTCCACATGAGCAAACATTTGAAGCAATTCGTTCATATAAATTAAATTTTTAGCCATTCTTTTTTATTTTTTTTAAAATATATGGAATAAATTAATATACATAATTGCAAACATATATTTCCCTACTCAAACATTTTTTACGAACAGAAGACACCAAGCTCTCACGCTTTAGCAATCAATAGTGTAGCTTTAAGTTCCATATATATATGTAGGTGGTTTTGACTTCAGTGCCAATCGAAAACAAATAATTATCGTATTTAAGTTGGATCTTTAGGTAATAACTAATAGGCATAAAAAAGTTTTTGTGTTCATATATTATTAATGATACATCTAAAAAATTCTGTACGTAAAGTAAACACGTTTAAATCGATATCTAACTTTGATTATATTTACAAATGTGAAGTTAGCCTCTAAAGCTCCAGCCCCTAAAGCTCGTGTCGTGAGTGCGTTAAAAGTAAAAGCTTCGCG
>JAABKK020034067.1:10954-44303 GCA_011634745.2 Catotricha subobsoleta
CATGTAAATCGACGATTTCCATGGATTTTTTAATTAGCCTTGAAAGCTTTATGATGTCATGCTAAATTCGCCTGTCCGATTGGACATTCAAGAAAGCTTGTAAGCCAAGCGGTCGTATCGTTTCGTCATTTTTAGTTGCCATGAATTAACATTAACTTACTCTAGTAACAAGAACGAAATAGACTAATAATACGATACCTACCATAACGTTTTTAGTATCATACGAAAGTCTTTAATAAAACAATAGAAACATAAAGTATTTAAAGAAGTGCAATTCAGGTAGTGAAATTTTAAATGATGATAAATTTGCAAATATGCACACCACTATTTTTGTATAAGTTTATGTTCATTCTAATCATAATTCCATTTATCATAATTACTGCAAACAGATTAATGCCAACTTTATAAAACAGCTGAGGTATTAAAATTTAAAGAACACGAGACAATATACGTCACAAATCTCACCATCACAATATATAACTTGGATAAATCTAAAAATATTGCGATTTTTTATTATAGAAAAAAAAAAATTCATCTGTAGTAAGTTCACGTAATATAAATAAATAACAATTTCTATGAATAGATTATTATTTTTGTTAATAATGTTGAGATACCCGATTTTATAAAATTATGTAATATTTTATTTTTCTACTTCTTTTTTTTTTTTATTAAAACATTTTTTTTGGGTATGCGAATTAACGAACGTGACAGATTTATAATTATAAGTTTATAACAATATAGATAATATTTTGGTATTAGGTTTTGATATTTTCCTGCCTTTGTATTATCAAATAAGTCAGAAGTGTAGAAATATTTTTGTGCCTATCCCCATATTGTAGAGAATAAAAATATCGAAAAAATAATTTTATATAAATATTAGGCAAACAAACACACACGGACGTAGAAGTCAATGCAAAAATATGACAATAATATTGATTTTATTTAATTTCTTTTATTCGATTTTGAATTAGACATTTTCCATAAATCAGAATAAAAAAATAATCATTTAACATACAATAATATTTATTACAAAGAAAACGATCGTGATTAACAAACATAAAAACTAACTATTTGATTATGTACTTTGATTAGATACATAAAGTTGATTGTTTTTTTTTTTGGAGAAATATTAGGCGGATATTAAACGTTCTCAAAAGCACAAAATCAATTAGTTATACGAAAATGCATTTTCTTTTATTGATTTCGATCAATTTATATTAAACATAAATAATTTTTGTTTTGCTGCTGTTAGTCTCACAAATCAGACTAAAATACTCGACATTTAAGTTTGGATGCAAGATTTCGATATGAAATTCTACTAAGAGTGTTCTATGACTTCAAAAGCTCAAGTGCACATTGTTGCCAAATTTTCTTTTTTTATCTGTAATTGTAGGTAATACATATTTTATTAATAAAAAAATAACACATTTATTTGAAATTTAAAAAATTATTTGTTATTAATTTTAAACCAGCAGTTAATGAAATCTAATTTAAATTTTATTTAATTATAAATTGCCATATTGCGCGTAATACGTGGATCACAGATTTCTAATAACATTTATGCAAGATAAAATTTATATAGATTTCAATGTTTTCAAATTCTGGCTCATATTTAATTTTCTGAACGAACATTCGATAATTTGTCGACGTCCACACACCAAACAAGCCTATTGCTTATATGTAGCTGTTCTTGAATTTGGTAAAACTAGGGATGTATTTTATTCAGAAAATAAGTTTTTAATGATTTTTCGTAATTTAAATATAAGCTATAAGCATATTTACAAATTTAAAAAAAAGAAGAAACAATTAGCAATAACTTACATAATAAATAGATTTTCTAACTTAGTAACCAGTGGAAACGTATTTATATATAACATAAGCTTTTCGCGTATATATAAGCGAATTATAAGCACGGTTTTTATAAAATTAATAGCATTAGAGTGACGTTGTATTTAGAAAAAAGTGATTACATATATGCATTCCATTTAATCTTAATCTAATATTTAATAAATAAATTAAATGATACAAAAAAAAATGTCTAATTGAAATATACTTAATGATTTTATTAATTGGAAACTTATTACATATATATATAATTGATTCATGAATTTTTAATTAATATAAATATGTAACTGTCTCATATGTATTATATACTATTGAATATGATAAAATATTTTAAATAACAATACAGTCAAAATAAATTTAAAAAAAAAAGAATAGCGTAGAAATAGCATTTCGCTGAAATCAGCGCGCAATATCCCCGTCTTGTAAATAAGTTAGTTATATAAATATTTATTTAAATGTGGTCTTTCTATTGTATCTATTAGGGAGTTTGCGAAATTTACGTACGATAAAATAAACGTTACGTGTGACCAAAACTTAAATTTTGATATTTTCAGTACGAAAAATAAAACCAAAGTTATTGTTAACGGCTACGTAAATTTCCCAAACTCCCTAATTACTATATACGCTTTATATTAAGCACATAGCAAGCAAAATGTAATTTAAATTAATTATAGTTGATAAGAAGTTGAACATATTATTTCTATCAATTCAATTGTATATAAAATGATTGAGTATTTAAAATGGAAAACCCCTTAAATATAAATTTCAAAAGAGTAGAATCTCTAAAATTAGTCATTCATGTTCGGTTATTTCGATTTTTAATACCAATGAATCAATGTTTATCATGTTTCATTTTCTTTTTCTCTTCTACTCCAAACCAAAATAAAACCGTAAAATTGCAGTATTGACCACACATTTACAACACATAGTTGATTGTCAATCACAAGTTAACTGTGTAGATAAGAATTTCTTATTTAATTTTTTTTTTCGGTTTTATATCTAAAAATAATACGGTGTGAAAGCATACACTCAAATGATAATAAATAATTGCGTCTGAGGTCTATCAATTTCTAGGTAAATTATGTTCAAGTGTGTTTATATTTTCATACAGAATTATATAACATTGAAAGATTAAGCACATAAGTTTTTTTTTATGTGAATTCACATTGTTTTCCTAATAATTAAATTATTATTTTAATATATCTAGTAATATAAAAGTATTTAAGAAAAAAATAGATACAACAGTTAAATATAATATTATATTGTGTTCATGATTTTCTTTTCTTATAATTATTTATCATTGATTTTAGGGACCCACACATATAAAACGTGCTCCAACCGATAAATTACGTGAGGTTTTCCAAAAATATGCCTCACAGCAAAAAAATGGCGAATATTTTATGACCAGTGAGGACTTTATACGAGGCTATTTGGGTTTATTTACAGAATCTACTTACAATAAGGTGAGATGAATTTCTTATTGAATTTGAATAAGTTTAGTGGCCAAATAATTACACTCAAACTATTGCTTTCAACCATACTATTATTAATAAAAAGTATAAAGATGCATTTATTTCAGGTCGATTCTTGCCATTGCTTTTACATACATTCTGTTTTTTTTTTTGATATTAGGAATCTGTTAAATTGTTAGCTGGTATAGCAGATACAAGCAAGGATGGCCTTATTTCATTTGCCGAATTTCAAGCATTTGAAGGACTATTATGCACACCTGATGCACTGTACAAGACTGCATTTCAACTATTTGATACGAATGGAAACGGATCCGTTACTTATGGTATATTCTAAAAAAAAGAAAATAATAATAATAATATAATTTGTGCATAAATTTAATAATTTCTTTGTATGTATTTGCTTTAGGTGAATTTTGTCAAGTCATACAAAAAACTGATTTACATTCGAAAATTCCATTTCATTTGGACGGATCATTTGTACAAAGATATTTCGGAAAGGTATGTAAACATTTAAGATATCTTACATCAAATTAACCCATTTGTAATTAAAAATTGCAGGAAAAAAAACGGGTAATCAATTATGCAGAATTTAGTCAACTTCTTCACGATTTTCATGAAGAATATGCGATGGAAGCATTTAAAAGTAAAGATCCGAATGGTACCGGATACATAAGTCCATTAGATTTTCAAGATATTATGGTTAGCGTTAAGAGGCATTTACTAACACATGACGTTAAAGATAATTTAGTGGCTGTAAGTATATCTTAAAGAATAAGAATTTGGGTGAAAATCTCAACAATTTCAATACGTTTTTAGTTAATTCTAGCTAATTATTTCATTTTTTTTAATCATTATTGAATTAATTATAGGTGACTGAAGGTCATAAAGTTAGTTTTGCATATTTTATGGCATTCAATTCATTGCTAAACAATATGGAATTAATAAAACGAGTCTATCTCAATGCAACCGGAGGAAATCGATTAGAATCAATTACAAAAGATGAACTACTACTCTCTGCACAAAGAATGAGTCAAATTACACCACTTGAAATTGATATTCTCTATCAATTAACGGGCGTGCTTCATCAAACAGGGTAAGTTATTTTAAAATAAATCATATATCAGCCACAACTATTCCTCTAGAAAGCATTAATGTTTTTTTTCCCTATTTATATTTCAAACTAACAATTTATCATGATTTTCATTTAGATATTCAAATTCCATAAAAAAAAATATTTTGTTCAGTAATAGTAATTTTTCAATTTAATTTTAATGCTTGCGAATAGTTGGTGGAATCTTAAAAGTAATATTACGAATAGGCAAGTTAATTTTATACCATTTCTATTTTACTTCTGAAATAAAACGAAAAACGGATTTTTTTTTTCTATTGTTATACTTAAGTACTAAAATGTATCAGAAAAATAAATCGGATTTTCACTTAAGTTTATTTTGTAAGTGCAAACAAATTTGTCAAAATTGATATTAAATTTGTTTTTTTTTTCTGTTTGCTATTTCTTTTCTTGTGTGTTGTAGGCGTATTGTGTACAACGATTTAAGTAATATCGCACCAGAGCATTACACAAAGCACATAACAGCTCGGTTAACGGATATTAAAGCTGTATCCAGTCCGGACGATCGAAGTGTTTTCATACAAGTGCTGGAGAGTGTTTATAGATTTTCATTGGGTGCATTTGCTGGAGGTATTTAAAGAAAAATTACATATTATATTTATGACAAATAAAACTTGTATACAATAATGTAATGTAATATTCTATCCTACTAATTTGGGTGCGTTCTATTTTGATTTAAATTAAAATTGCGATATTTGCTCGTGTTTTGATACAGATTTTTTAAAATAAAAATAAACAGAGAATGGATGTGGGTGTTTAGTTTGTTATTGCTTAGGAAATTGGGGGAGAAATGTTTATATTAGATGTTTTGGTGAAGGCTTCATTCTGTAAAGATGATGTATTTACAGAAACAAATGACATACGCACTTCAAATATTTGCTTATAATATTATTATTGATATGGATCTATTTTCAATGCAATACAAAATTTAATTTATAAATTGACATGAATTGACTTCGCAAGATTTTTTACTAATATCATTCAATATTTTTTTTTTATAAACAGCTGTTGGTGCTACTGCTGTTTATCCAATCGATTTGGTTAAAACAAGAATGCAAAATCAAAGAACTGGTTCTTTTGTTGGTGAAATTGCATACCGAAATTCATTGGATTGCTTCAAAAAGGTAAACAATCATTTGACGACACTCAAAGAAGTCTTTCACACATAAAACTTTAAATTCGTTTCATTTTCTAGGTTGTTCGACATGAAGGTGTCTTAGGTTTATATAGAGGTTTAGTTCCGCAGTTGATTGGTGTTGCTCCCGAAAAAGCTATAAAGCTTACCGTAAACGATTTAGTTAGAGATAAATTAACAAGCTCAACAGGAAAAATTCCATATTATGCTGAGGTTATTGCTGGTGCATGTGTGAGTTATTCAATACAATTAACTATTTTAAGTGATTTCTAAATTTAAGGATTAATAATTTTCATTTTCATCATAAAAGTCAATTGATGTCAAATAATTTAATTAATAATTTAATTATAGGCGGGGGCATCTCAAGTTGTATTCACCAATCCGCTAGAAATAGTTAAAATCCGTCTTCAAGTAGCTGGTGAAATTGCTGGTGGTGGAAAAGTGCGTGCATTGCACGTTGTAAGAGAATTAGGGTTATTTGGATTATATAAAGGAGCGCGCGCTTGTTTACTACGTGATGTGCCATTTTCTGCTATTTATTTTCCAGCTTATGCGCATACTAAAGCGGCATTTGCTGATGAAGATGGTTACAATCATCCATTGACTTTACTAGCGGCTGGTGCTATTGCTGGTATTTATAAATAAATTTATGTCAATGAAATTACAAATCTTAAGTTAAATCTAATATTATTCTTAATATAATCAATCAAATAGGTATTCCCGCTGCATCTTTAGTAACTCCAGCAGATGTTATTAAAACCAGATTACAAGTGGCTGCACGACAAGGACAAACAACATATACTGGTGTTATTGATGCAGCTGGCAAGATTATGCGCGAAGAAGGTTTTAGAGCTTTCTGGAAGGGAACCGTAGGTAATGACAGAAAAAAAAAGATTACAAATTAAACTAAATTCTATACTACATTTTTCTAAAAATAAACTAAATATTAATATCTGAAATTTAGCTCGTGTTTTCCGTTCATCACCACAATTCGGTGTCACACTCGTAACATATGAGTTGTTACAAAGATTATTTTATGTTGACTTTGGAGGATCCCGACCAGCTGGTTCTGATGTGAAAAAGATTTCGAAAACACTTGACAGTGATGTTAAAATTAATGCTGATCATATTGGTGGCTATCGTGCAGCTGTTCCTATGCTAAATGGAATCGAAACAAAGTTTGGACTCAGCTTACCACGCTTTACTTCCACCATTACTATGAAACCGGCTGCGAACTCGTGATGATAAATTATTGTTTATTTTAGACAATTTTCCGTACCTATTTATAAATTTAATAATAAGTGTGTTCAACATATTTATGGTAAAATTATTGTCTGAACAACACTGTTTAATTAGATATAATAAATAATATCTAACGTTCAATAGTGAATATTATATAACTATTATACATTTAATATTTCAATAATTCGTAAGAAGAATATAAAAATTATAATAATTCTGATTTTTAATTTTAAGAAAAAAGTAATAAAAACAACAAAAAGCTATGTGCATTAGCTTTATTTGCACAATATTTTATATAACAATTTAATTGTAATAAATTTTTGATCATTGAAAATCAAAACCAGCGTTCAATTTATTCAAGTACTTTATATATTTTTTTTAAACAATTATATATTTAAAACAACTATATAAAAAAAATGCTTTTACTTTTGTGACTTTAATTCTAAATTATAAGTTTATGTAAATGATTGAATTAATGCGGACATACAAAATCATAATTATCTATTTTTGAACTGTTGTTTTAGAATTCAAAATTAATTTTGAATATTTAAAATATGTGTGTTCAGATGACATTTGGATAGCTTTGTATTAATTTGTCTTAGAAGTATTAAGTTATACGATCAATAACAATTAAATGTTAATACAATGCAATAAATGTAAGCATCCTATTCTCGATAAATGCACTTTTTCTTATCCTGTAATTAAATTAAAGATAAATCAATTAATCAATGCATTTTGCATATATATCTTTTTTTTATTTTATTTTTTTTTAAATCAACAGAGCTTCATTTGAATAAATTTTAATTCTATTTTTTTTTTCTGACCAGTTTTTTCAAACATAAATACTATTAAATACTGAAACTATTAAATAATATTACCATAATTAAATCAGAAACGCTTCTAGATAAATATATTTTATGCAAAATTATTGAAAAAAATATTTTAAGCTAAATAGTCTAAATAAATGTTAAACTTAAACTCATCAAATCATATCACACAAATAAAAAAAAAATGCGTAAAAAAAAATGTAAACAATTTGAGCAAAGCTCATGTATTTTTTATAGAATTTATTACCTTAATTTTTCCATCTTAAATAAAATCTACTTTTATTAATACTGTTAATTTTTGTTATAGATAAAAACGATGAAATAAGTATAAAAAAAAAAAAATTGTAAATAAGTTTGTCATTGTTTATGTCTGTAAGAGATTTAAATTTATATTTGGTTTTTCTCTTATAAATTCGTTAATAAATTGAAATTTAAAATTACATAAATAACTGCATTTCATTTTGTTTGGTTCTTATTTTAGCTTGCATTTACTGTATTATGAAATGTATACTTTATTACTATAGAGGTATTTGTAGTATTGTACGATACCTGATGATTCTAAATATCTGCTATTATGCTGACGATAATAAATCACATTTAGTCGAAAAAAAGAAGAATAACATAATCATGTAACGGAGTAGAAAAAGTTTAATTCCGATTCAATTCAATTAAATATAGAATAAGGAAATTACTTTCAACCGGAGAAAAAAATGGAAAGGTAATATTTAGCACATAATAATCAATAAGAAAGGCACGAATTGAGAGATAAAGTAAAACATCAAAATTGGGAGGGGAGGGAATTCCCTTCCAAAGCAACTCTTTTTTATCTTTATTCGTTCTGCATTGATTTTATAATCATGATAATGGCCAGCAATATTTTAATAAGATATTATTACTTGTATTTCTCTTGAAATTATCATTCGTCTTTATAAAGGCTATATTATATGAGTATTAAGTAAGTAGTTCATATTTAAACGTAATTATATTTATTATATAAGAGCAATGAACCGAAAATCGTTATAGACTGGTGTTATATAGGTGAAGTTTAAATTTGCGAGGAAAAGTAAGTACTTAAAATTATAAATAAATAATAATGGCATGTAATTGAAAAAAAAGTGATTAATTTATACGGAAATATATTTTGCGGTCATTAATATACATAATATTAAATATTTAAAGTTGATTTTTATAAATTGATGCACAATTGAAGCATAGCAAAATTGTCATTAATTATAATCGCATAAATATCGACGTTACATTTTATATTTACAAATATTTCTTTGAGAAGTGAGTTCTGAGTTCTGAATGATACATAAAAAGTATTTATATGAATTAAGGTGAATCAGAAACCAAAATTGTTGTATACCTTTTTTATTTATTTTTTTTTTTTTATATATTTTAGCGAATATCGAAAATGTTTTAAAACTAAATAGGATATGAAAAATGTTTTGGATTATAAAAAATAAGATATCGTCGCCAAAATATTAAATAAACTTATTATAAATTTTTACGTTTTTGACTTTATTCGTATTAATTAAAATTCAATTTTAGATAATACTATTTTGGAAAAAACTGTTTACTTTAAAATACATTTAATATTTGTAAATATGAGATCAAATTAATAATGTTTAACAAAATCCAATACTACTACATATTTTTACATAAATCGATCGCTATTGAGCCTCCTTTTTAATTTTTGAATCACTCTATTACAGATATTACATTTCAATACTTATAACTTTATAAATCATAAATCATAAATTATAATATTTATTTCATTATATGTCTAACTATTAAAAGTAAACTTGGAAATTTAAAAGTTAACTACACTATTCATATAAATAAATTTCTAACTAACTTCTAAGTTACTACCTACGTTTCAGTCTATATCCATTAGGGTGACGACATATTTTTTTCTTTTTTTTTTTTAATTTTCGATTTTGTCATGTACATGACGGAAAATAGATCTTTTGGAAAAACTGTAAACCATTTGAGATAATAGCAACCTTCACTTAATAGCCCTCTAATTAAGCAACACTCTGAAATAAGGAACAAGTTGATTATATATGTAGAAACTGAATAAAATAATAAAAATAATTTTACCATTCTTTTTCTATAATTCATATTCGATTTGATATTTTGTACTTAATACTTAGGGCAAATGGCGTGAACGTAAACGTAGACGTTAACATGAACGTTGAAAATTCAAAAATATAATAAAATTCGACATAAAATAAGCGGAGTTTGACCATAAGGTCGTGTAAATAAAGTAATTTCCAAAAATGTTATGGTCAAACTTCGCTTATTCTATTCGAAGTTTATTTTCGTATAATAAAATAATAAATCTTTAAACTCCGCTCTAAACCTCTCGATGTTATACATAGTCACTATTTTCAATTTCAAAAGTTTTATTTGGTCAGTAGTTATTATTAAACTCGCCAAGGATAAAACCTTCAAATCTAACAAAATCGAAAATGAAACAAAAAAAAATGTCACCCTAATACAAAGCACATAACCATACACTTGCAATACAATATAAGCAAAAAATAAATAATAATTTGATTCTCGTATTATTGTTATGTTTGATATGGGTTTATTTTTACATCCGGAAAAGAATGTTTTCAAAATAGAAAATAGCTCTGAAGTAAAAAAATAAAAGAATAGAAATATATTTAGCATAGATAGGCTAGAAGTGAAATCACAACAATAAAAAGGGCAAATCAACAAAACACCCACATATTTTTGTTATTTTATACAATAATTACACGAAGTCGGCAGGTGCCTCAAAAAAAAATCGTATGTCATTCAATTTTACCATTATAAATGTATCAAAATGTAACATATAGTATTTCATATTTGGAGCTTATTTTTACTGTATCTTGTTTTCAGCTTAAATTATTGTGACACAAATTTTAAAATGATACATTTTATAACAGAAATAATATACTGGACACATTTCTAGAGCATGTTATAATATTGGAAGTGAATGTGATTTATTTTACCATACAGATCTTTGTTTCACATTGCAATGAAACCATATTTTATTTTTTATATAAGACCTACAAAATAAACTTTTAATTAAATCTGATCCATCAAAATGGAAAACAAGCATATATTTATCTAAATATTTAATTAATTGCGGATTGGCTGACTTTTCTTACATACGTATATTAAAAAATTCTATACTGCGGCTAGGGTCAAGTAAATATATAAATTATATATATATATACATATATTTTGATTTTGGAAGCAAATTACAAATGTGACATGTTCCCCATGTATTATTTAGTTATTCATATTCATTGGAGCATCAATTAAATTGTCTTCGAGTAATCAGTACACTCAAGCGTATGCGATTTGTTTTTTTTTTCAACAGAAAAGGGTCATCGTAGCATTAAATACATTACTGTTAGAATTATGAATATAATTACATATAAAATAAATAAATATAATAATATAGCAATAATAAATGATTCTGCCCACTAATTTTCAAATAAAATACAATTCTTACCTGCCATTCAATATATAAATAGAAATTGCATTTCTTTTGAAGTTTTACTAGTTGAAATGCATTGAAACAATGCTCATTAGTACAATCATTCCACATTTTGCTAAATTCGATATAAAATTGTGAAAAGTTTAAACATAGGATAAAATAAAAAAAAAAATTCTTAATATATTTTCTTTAATCAAAATTTAATTTTTATTTGTTAATTGTGTTTTGTTAGTTTCTTGTGTATGCGTTTTTTTTTATATTATTGAAATAATAACTTATTAAGAAAAAATGGCATATTGGCTAAAATTACATAGAACTGTTTTTCTATTGCTATTTTTTATAATTTATAATGTGAAAATAAGTGAAACAAGTGTAGCTGACTCTTGGATTACTTTTGTAAAAGAAGCAAGAAATATGTGGCAATCGTGTGCAAATAATGTAAGAAACTATAAAGATTTTATTAAATTAGTTATAGGAGAACTCTTAATGGAATAGAGGTCTAATTCACAAAAGCCACCAATAAATTGATTTATTTGGAAAATTGTGAAAATTGAGAAGCGTTTCAATGCTAAATTTACATATTGACAAATGAAAATATTTTTAAAACCTAATTGAAAAGAAAAAAAATGGAAGATCAAAGATAAATTCAAAGAAAATATACCAAGTTTAATTAGTTCTTTCTGAAACTATACCATTTATTGTATTATGAACTGACAAAGAAATGTGTAATTTAACATGTTCAACTGAAATAATGTTTGGCTAAGGGAAAAAAAAAACTTTTTGAAAGAATAACATTATTCATGACCTTATCTAAATATGAAAATGTGTAAATTACAATAGAATAAATTTACCTTAAAATTAGAATATTTGTAAATATTTGAAAATACGCTATGCGTATATACACATTAAAAGTTTCTCAGTAAACCTTAAAGTCAAAATCTCAAATTAAATTATTTCATTATTTAACGAATGGACATAAATTTTGTGTACATAATATTAATTAAACTAGGTGATTGTCCGGGCAGAATCGGTAAATAAATTTTTGGCATTGCTCAAAACAATATTTTGTTTTAAAGTGGATGAAAAATACGTATTAATTGTGTTTTAAAGATTTCTATTGCTAATAAAATTGTAAGCTACATGATGCGCTCATTTCAAAATAAACGTGTTTAAAGTTTTGAGCACATCAGGAAATACATAGTAATTACAAAAAATTGGCATAATAATTCATGGCTTATTTAACTTCGGTTTTGTAAAAATCGAAATGTCTTCAAAATATTATAAATATTTAAATTTCTTCAAAAAAACAGTTTTTTTTGACTTTCCAACCCGAACACCAAAACAGATAAAAATCGAAACCTATATATTTTAATTCTGCGTTCAACGGTTGGTAGATCATTAAAATCCGTCCATTCAGTCGTGAGAAAACTCAACATGAACATGAGTAGCTTTCTTTTTCACCTATATTTTTCTTTTGTTTATGATCAACTTCTCCTTTCAAAAAATTATGATAAAATTTAATCCTAAACGTTATTTTATAAATTCTCATACAATATTTTTTTGACTAAATAATTATTAAATAATTTTATTTAAGAGCTTTGATAGGATATTTTGATTTGACTCATATTTGGAGCAAAATTATCAAAAGTAAAAAAGGACATAAAAAAGAAAATACTAAATCCGAGGCACTTTTATTCAAAAATAAATAATAATAATAATAATAATTTTACTATATACCGGTGCTTACAAAATATTGTAACAATAATAGCCTTATTTTAAAGTCATCATAAAATGAAATAGCATTAAACCGTTATATCTTTAAATAATGCGTAAAGAACAACAATATCAAGGATAATATATTTATTAATAAATAATTAAATTTACATTTTATACAAATTTTATTAGCCCGTTAAATTCTGAAAATATCTATCAGTATTTAAAATTTAATACGGTTACATAATTTAAATATGTAAACCAGTCTGAAATAAAGCTCGTGTTCATTGGCTTATTGTAAAACTGAAGGAAATTTTTTGATTAAACAAACAAATATTATACGAAAATATATGAAATTTTGTCTACTTTTTTTTTTCTTTCTCTATTTTATTAAAATTTAAAAAAATATCTAATAACGACGTACAACCAATTTCAGGACACACTCTTTTCCTGGTCATGTTTAACAACAGGCAGTTTAGAGTTATTTGATAAAATAACTTCATCAGACGTGATTCCATTAACAAATTCTATTCGCTTGGTACGATATCGTGATGAAAAAAACAACAACATCAAAATGTTAAAACAAAAAAATAGGTGGGTATGAGTAAACTGAGTTTTGAATACTGGTATACTTGAATACTGGGTCGTCTCCAAAATGTAATTATATTTTATAATGTCGTTTCACATGAAGCATAATAATGGAATAGAATATATAAAAATATATACATATTAATTTTCTTTTTGTCTTTTTTGTTTTTTTCAATAAATTGAAGACGATGTAAAACTAACGAATACAAGTAAATAATTTTTCTTACAGATATTATTCTTATGACGAAAACGAATATAAAACATTTGAAAGAAAATCTGATGATAAAGGCACGTGGTCTGATCATGTATTTGAAAAATTTGCAAATATATTTTCAACACACGCTGTTCAATTTGATTTGAATGCAATAGCAACAGGTACGATATTAAATCAAAGGAAACACATGTATATTGTAGTAGAACTTTCGAAATATAACATCCATAGCATTATTATTCTGCTTATCATAAATTAATGGTTAAATTGAATTCGTTAATTTTAACTGGACAAATTCAGTTATATAATGCATAGTATTTTTTGATGTTTATAAATAATTTTTATCTGAACGTAATTTAAAAAAAAAATACTTTTTTTTTTTTTTTAATATATTCATACCTATCAAGCATTAAGTTCGGACTAATTTTAAATTTCCTTGAATATGACAAAAAACATATCATATTTTCATTTCAAAATAAATTTTCTATTTTCATATGCATAATTAACGTGAACGAACGGATATACCGCATTATTTTATGTCTTGCATGGCAATGACAAAACATTTTTAAATATTAAAAATATGATATATAAAGCGAAATGTTCAGACTTTCAACTAAAACCATATTTCTTAATTAACGTCCGTTTAATTATAGAAACTGCCCGACGCAGACATCGTAATCAAATGCTACCAATGATGGTTTTTGGTGTAACCGCATTAGGAATGGTTGTGGTACCATTAGGATTTCAATTTTTAGCTGTACTTGGTGGAAAAGCACTACTTTTATCGAAAATGGCACTTCTACTTGCATCAATTAACGGGTTAAAAAGGGTATATTTTTATGTTAAAAAAAACAAAAAAAAAATAGATGGATAATATTGAACGTGAAATCTATTATTTATATATGACTAATTGTTTAAATTAAAGTGAGTAATTCAAAGAATGTAAATTTATTAATTTAAATTGTTACAGGTAGCAAATAGCGGAGTACATTATGGACTATATCACACCGATCCACATTATCATCATGGTTCTTGGGATAGAAACGATATGGCTAATCATCCAAGGAACTTAAATAAGAATATCTAATTAATATTAAGAGTGGTTTTTAGAAAAGTAATTTAGCTTAGGCAGTTGTAAGTTTTAAAGCATAGATGTTTTTTTTTTGGTGCCTTTAATACATTTTAATCAAAATTAGAATCCATGAGTTTGATTTTATTTTTCTATGTAGTCTTTAATTATCATTAATATTTGTAATCGTATTATCAGTTTGCCTAAAATATAATTTCTAAGTATTGTCTATCATCTCTACTCATTTAAAATATTTCGAAGAAACCAATTAAAGTTAATACACATATAATTTAAAAATGAATAAACTTTTACTCAATTACTCAAAATGATAGATAAAATATTTCTTTAAATATTCCTGGATTTTAGATATAAAGAACTAATCGGATAAGAAAAAACAAATGGGATTGACATATACGCAATACGCATTTACTTTGTGAAAATAAATCAAGTACTTATTGGTTTCGTGATTTTTTTTTGTTTGTTCGTGCGTTTCTTCTTTTCCTTACAAAAGTTTATCTACCAATCCATTTTTTTAACAATTTTTAATTCTATGCTCAATATCTAAAACAAGAATAACTCAAATAATATTTTTATGGTTGAAAAAAAAACTAAACTAATTTTTTAACACTATTCGAGAATTTCTTATGATGCTTAAAAATGTTTAGGGTTTAAAATTTCATATTAAACTGGAAAAATTTTCTTATTTTTTTTTTTTTGTTTGGTAGTAACGGTGAGTTAGATTTTAGAGTGTAATATAATATTGCGATAAATAAATATGAGAATCAACAATTTATAAACTTCTATTTTTTGCTTTATGTGTTAATAGTCAGTTTGAATTCCAATGTAGTCATGGTTATATAATTTGGTTTCAAAAATATAGTTAGCTAACTCGTTATATACTTGTTTGACCGTCGGTGTTAAATTTAACATTGCAAATAAACAAAAAGTTCTCAAACTATAACTTAATTTAAGTTTATGCCAATTTTCATTGTTCATCTGAGTGAATTGGATATGAAACACATTTTTAATGTAAAAAAAAAACTTTTTAATAGATTATCGGCATTAGAGCTTTAGTTAGATTCAAATAATTCACAATATTCATAAAAAAAAACTGATTAAAAATTAAAAAAATTAATAAAATAAAACAAGTGCCTTTGAAATGCCTAGATAGTATGAACCATAGGGTGGATCGACTTTTTTTCATGGATTCTACCATTATTTTCAAGTAAAAAAAAAAAGACATCAGGGTAAAAAAAAATATCGAGGTAAAAGAAAATCCTTTATGTTCCTTGTGGATCGCTACAGCATATCGAAGATATCATTTATTAAAAAAAAATTTACACGTGAACCAGCAGACCAAGCATGAAAAAAAAAATCGATTCATACTAACGAATATTATTGAATGGATGAAGTTCTCAGATTTTTTCAAATTCTTAACAAGAAATATTCCTCTCAAGTGTAGACAGACGTTTTCATAAGACTAGAATCGTATTAAAACTTTATAAGTGTAAATTTTTAATGTAATCTAAAAAGAAATCTCGTTTAATAAATGGAATATTAATCAGATGATTGTAAGGGTTGTAAATAAACAAAATGTTACTAATGTGGCGCCCCCGGATAGAACACCCACTAAAAAAAACTAATATAGTTAATTACATTTGCGACATCAGCAATATCATTTTACATCAATATTAATGGAGATAAAAAAAAACAAATCTTCAGTTTTGTTTATAAAATACAAGTTTACAATTTTATAAATTATCTATTTACGAAAAACGGTATGCGTAAATACTAATTTTCGTAGTTATTTTCAATTTTCCATATCTTTGAAATGGTATAAAAAGAAATTTTTTTGTATTCCATCGTCATTCTCTAGTGTTGTGCAGAGCTGTTAACATTTATTCATCAATCAACTTGAAATATTTTTCTACGGAATAAGAGAGTTTTCTTTTATATTATAACGTTTCGATAGAAAGTACAAATTTTTATTTTTCATTTAGTGGAAAAAACGCTTATGGTTTTTTTTTTATTGTTGCACTAAGGTGGTTAATATCTATTGCAAAAGGAAGTTGTTTTATTGACTTTTCAAAAGTGGATTTTTGTAAATATATTTCCTGAAAAGAGAATTTTTATATATTTTAAAGATAATCATAAGTTATTTGATTTGAATTGAAATAGAAAATGGAATAGTGTTTTATCGACATTAAAAACTATATTAATTCTTGAATAAAATATTTAAAGTGAAATTTATACGAAATTGTTATAGTTTTAATTGTTAAAGTTTTAAAAGCTTTTAATTATGAAGGTTGTACTGATCTTATCTCTATTTGTGATTTTAAGAGCAAAGGTAAGCAAATAATTTATGTATTCTCGTAAAAAAAATTAAAATAATTTAAATGTAATTAACTGAAGTTAATGTTTAATATTTTTATTCAAGTTTAAATAAAGTATTTACTTTCCCATTTTCCTTAATATCCATTCAATATAAGTTTACTGATGTCTTAAATTCAATTTTTAAAAACTTAAATTACCTACCTAATGCCATTAGTACTAATTTTAATATTAGCAAATAAATAATTCATTATTATTCCTGATGGATATTAGTTTTAATAGAATTATTAAATTTAGTATTCTTTTCAGTTCAACGACCAAATATTCTATTATATAAAGTAATAGCAGTATAATCCATGTACATGTAGGGCACATATAGCTTATGTAAATTCATCAAGACAAATAATATAAGCATTTCAATTTGGTTTAAATTCATTAAAATCTATTTAATAATTGATGTTTCTGAAAATTACAAATTTAAAAATTTCGTTGAAAGCAAAATAGGTACTTAAATAAAAATGAATGGAAATATGTTTTCCGCGAAATTTCTCATACATTATCATTTATTTATTTTTTTATTTTTCTAATGCGATTAAAAACTCTTGTTCACGAATTAGTCTTAATGGAAATAATTTGCCCCTACGCTGAATCGATAATTAAATACCATTACTGCTTTGTTTACACTAATAAATTTGAATAAGAAAATACATACCGATAATTAGAATAATTAACACCTAATCCGCCTACGCACACAGAAACTTTACATTTTATGAGATTATCCTAAAACACATTCAAAAACTTATATTCACGCGATTTTATCTTAATATTATCAATTATCCATTCTTATTGAATAAAATAAAGATTATGAAAATTTAGCGGATTATTTAATTACATATAATGTTCTTAAGCGATTTAAAGCAAATCAAATCGAACCCGTTTCGGTAGAAGCTAAATTTTAAATATTTAGATATTCGCTATTCATTTTTTTTATTGTTTTAATTAAAAATTCCATAATGATATTATTTGCCTCGTGGCGATACCCGATATTCAACCAAATAAAAAAAAATTATGTACAAATAGCTATAATTAAAGTATATAATAAACAGAAAAATCATAAAGAGTTGTTATTATTTATATATTATATATAATGATTGAGGGTTTTGGTACCTTGTCTAATCTAACGCATATTTCGTAAGCCTTTCAATATGCTTCTTATTGTTTCCATTACCATAGTATCGGATAAGTGTATGCTTTGATTGTAATTAGAGATATTCCGCTATTTATTTTTATCACGAGTAACATTTTTGAACCATAATGATAATTTTTTTATTGCATTTTCATCATTTTTATAACAAATAACCTGGGTCTAAATAAGGTCCTTAAATATAGTCCCTTAAATTTTTATATGGAAATAACTTCTAAACGAGTATATGGGAAAAATACTTATGTTATGAGCGACTCCAAATAATTTTTAAAGTTGCAACCTTTCCCCTTAAATTTATACCATTAAAACCACTCCCTAAAAACTTTTAGTGTGAAATTTTTCTGCAATAAAATTTTTAGGGGATAGTTTTAGGGGTATACATTTAGGGGGAAAAGTTGCACGATTTTAATGAACCTCGGTCGTTTTGCATGCTTTTAGAAGTGTGATTACTTTAGAAATTAGTTTCAAAACATTTGAGAAAAATCTACATAATGAAAAAAAACAAGCTCATGTATATTAGTGTGAATCGAATTTTTCAAAACTGCCGGTACCATTGATTTCTGAGTTGCATTTTGTCTCAAGATTACTGTCATATTTTTTTTTTATTGCAATCTCCGAGGTGCTTGCCTCAGCCACATGGTTAAAAAGAAAAGTCATGTGGTTAAAAAACAGTTATGAGGTTAAAAAAAAGCAATAATGGTTAAAAAAAATAGCGAGGTGCTATAACACCCAATGATATAACACCCAAAAGCGAAACAATGTGTAATAACTTCTAAACGAAAGGTCGGTTCCATACAAAATTTACCCATGATAGACCACAACTTATTTTCGAAGACGCATCCAACGGTATTCCCATTTACCCCCTCCGACACCCCCACAAAAAGTTTTAGTGAACAATTTTGACAAAGAGATAATTTCCACTAGAGGCGGTTTAAAGAGGAGACTTAGCGGGGTAACTGGGGTATTTCGAAAATAAATGGGGATCTGTCATGGGTAAATTTTATATGGGACTCTTCGTTTAGAAGTTATTACACATTGTTTCGCATTTGGGTGTAATATCTTAATGGTTTGTTTTTTTTTAAAACTCATGGCTTTTTTTTAACCATCTACCTTATGGCTGAGGCAAGCACCTCGGAGATTGCAATAAAAAAAAAATATGACGGTAATCTTGAGACAAAACGCAACTCAGAAAACAAAGGTACCGGGGTTCTGAAAAATTCGATCCACCCTAATGTATATTTTCACGAACTCAACGTTCTGCGTCTTTTGGTATATTCACCACTGAATTCTGAGATCCAGAAAAAAAGTGGTCAAACCCGAACAAAAATAGATTTTAGTATAAAAATAGTATTGGATTTCAATAACTTTCAATGCTACTTTCGACAAATGTTTTTTAATTTAGTATTGAATTAAGTATAAGAAGTACTAAAACAGGATTGAATAGTATATAGAATATTATTCAATTTCTATATACTTATACTTATCTATAGCTCCATTTTCATTCACGAAAAAAAAAAACAAATACTCTATTTTTTTCAAAAATTAAGTAATAAGCCGTAAATATAAATATTGTGTTTTTTTTTTTAAAAAATTTTTGTCTTCACACAGACATTTGAGTAATTAAATCATTAAACCATTGAAGTGAAATTCATGCTCGTGTTCCGATAATTCTAAATTACTTAAAAACTTGATCTAAACGAGCCTAAAAATAGAAATGCTTTTAATATATTAATGTGTTTATCGTTAAAGTTAATCTAAATCAAAGTACGTAATACTTACCTGTAAATTGAACAAAAAGTTAGAGCAAACTTTAAATTACATCAAAAAGCAAAGTAAAAGTTCTGTCCACCAAATTACGCATTAAATAAAAATAAAACAATGCAGCACAGAAATAAATTATGCCAAAAACACATAAAAAATATTCACATAAAGATTCTCCTACGCAATTATTCGTTAACACCTTTTTCATCTTAGATTTAAATTGTACCTTTAATTATATGAAGGTATTTCAAAAACAAAGACTGATATTTGATACAATTTTTTTCAAAAAAAAAACAAAGAAAAAAAAATAATAGAAATATTTTGAAGTACCAATGCATTGTCAAAATGAACATTCAAAAAGGGAGAAAAATATAATAATAACTCTCGTATGCTTTTTATCATTATATCCCAGTTAAAGACAATAAATCTTTGTTTGTTTGTTTTTTTTCTTTAATATACACTTTCTAACTTTATTCTTCACTCATCGGCATAACTCTATAGAAATATACAAATGAATAAACACAGGCAGGTACAATACATCTAATAGTCACCTCACACCCTCGCCAAATATAAAATCTTGCACACACAAAAAATCTAATTTCGTTCAATTTATTTCCTTTTATATTTTCAGTATTTTCTACCAGATAAATATAATATACAAATAAAAGCTTTAATCTAAATCTACATAGACCAGTAATTGTATTTCGTTCACTTAGCTTTAGGCCGTTATGTGGTGTGGGGGTGCTTAAAAACAAAAATATTTATATGAAAAAAAAAAATTAAAAAAATATATTTTGTTTCTATCACTTCATTGAAACTGATTTATCTCTATATTAAAGTGAAATAGAACCATAATTTAAAACTTTTCCATATCTGATTTAAAAAAATATCCTAATGTCTGTTTCAATAAATGGTTATATAATAAAGTTATATTAACTGGTTTTGGCACAAATTTCTTTGTGAATTATTATAATTTGAATTGGGTGGACAGTTTAATTTGATATTTGGTGTTAGAAAGTATATTAAAATATCATCACAACTGCCAGCAGTAAACAACTGAACATATAAATTATTAATTGAGCGATATTTCCATATTTTTAGAGAGTATTATTAAATTTTTAATTTTCAAATTTCAAATGAAGACATTTAAATTTAAGTGCTTAATGAACAATACTTTATTAAATAAAATCCTATAAAAGATGGCATGATTTCTGCAAAAAAAAAATCTTTAATTTGTTTTTACTTCTTAATTGTGAGCTTTGGAGTTATTTGTGCGGCTAATTTATTTACTTATGATAAGATATTTTCTATGAATAATAAAGCAATTAAAATTTATTTCGATTGAAAGACCACTAAATCATTCATTTAGAAACATTGGGCTAATATTAAACATGGTTTAATTGAAGAATAAAATTGGTTTTCTAACTTATAATAATATTTCGAAAATAAAATTTAAAACACATTCTCAATATAAATACACTGACTTGTGTTTCACATCTACACCCACCGCAGGTGTTACAACTAAAATTCACAAATTGAATTTTCAAGCGTATTCAGAAATGCAAAACTGGTTTCTTTTGGGATTAAAGAACATGATTCACTTGATCCCTTTTACAAATTATTTACACTTAATGTTAAAAAAAGAAAAGATTTGTTTGCGTTAAGCAACATTTGGCAATGTTTACGTTACAAAGGTACAATACATAATATTATATGAAATAGCATCATATCTAAATGGATATAACGAATTATGTGTCGCTGAAATTCGTAATGTCTTTCACTAAAACAAGTAATTGGGTGTTGCTTTTTGTGTGGCCACAATAGCATTTTCTATTTTTGGTTTTAATTTTCGTCTTATGCTCTTTCTAAATATATCTACTAGGGTGAAATTTTTTACTAAAATGGTCATATACCGCAATTGTTGACCAAACTATGGAGTTCATATTAAAAATGTTGGAAAGCTTATTAAAATATCTAACAAGATACATTTATTAGTCTAGATCTCGTGTTTATTAGAGAAAACCTGCTATTAAATAGTTGGAGTGGGAGATAGCATAACTTTGAGTTAACATTATAATAGAAATGTTAGGTAATTCGACATCAAAAAAATTGTAAACCTAAAATACTTACAATAAGCAGGAAAATATTTTCAAATTTATTTTTGAATATTGCGGAAATGTTTTTTGACAAGATCAAAAAACTTTGAACATTTAACTATACAAATTTTAATATAATAATTAAAAATTTATTAACTACTGATTCTTTAAACAATTAAATATGAATTTCGACAGAATGTTCGGCACATTGAATAATAATGTCATTAAAAATTCATTTCGCTTTTAAGAAAAGGTTAGGAAATTATAAATGCTCTAAGCACTTTTTATTATTTTTCTTATTAGTGCGTGCGTGCGAAGAATAATCTAGAATACACACTATAATGACTTGCTAATAAATATATATACCTTTATTGTATTTGTGTATGTTACAATATTGGTTTTGGGACGACTCACACATCGAAGCATATCTTGAAAGCTCAACCTTAGAACAAGCTATAATGACTTCATAGTCATACTGGAGCATATTAGTCGATTTCCATTCAAAATCGTAGTTATTATTATTTTACACATACTTTTTCATATGATTTTAATCTTATATGTCAAAAAACAACGACTATACATTGGCCAACGATATTTTTTTTTTAATTTGATATTTCAAATGCTCCGAACATTTAAAAAAAAACTTACGTACAACTGTAAAAACGTGTACTATTGTGGCATAAACTTTTCATTTATTTAATCGAATGAATTAACTATTCAGATGTTAATAAAAACTATCATAGAATATGTGCAGTCCCTAATCACGTATAATCCAATAATATTGATTGTAGACACGGTAAATAATTCAGATTTTAACCCGCCCCATAACTTTCATTATATAATCGTATTTGAATGAAATATTCAATTTTCGTATGTAATCATATTATATATATTATACATAAATGAAATGAAAGCCAAATCTCTTATATTTAAATAAAATAAATTTCCATTTACAAAACTATTTTAATAGGACATAGGTTAACATTTCATATTACATTCAGATGGTTTAGGTAACATTTCCACTTGAAATAATTTTCTACCTTTGTTTACCATTTTGGTTTAACCTTTGTTTTGTTTAATGATTTAATGAAATTGAAATTGGAAAGTATTTTAAATATCAAACACGCTCATTTAGTAATTAATTTTTAGTTACCTTATATCTTGCTGCAATTTTTCATCCTATTAATTATTGTGTTATATCCGGTATGAAAATTGGGGAAATTTATTTTCATGATGATTTCTATAATCCATTATGTTACGTAACTATATATCGTCGGCTCAATGTTGTAGACATCCTGAAATTTGACACGACATAATATTGGATCGTCGATATTTTTCTATATACATTAATTCCAATCACAAAATACGCAAAACAATGAAATTAATTGAATATAAATCTTTATGGTTTTATAATATATTTGTGTGAAAGAATTAAAAAGAATGTAGGATTTATATTATTCACAAAGTATAACTGCTTTCTAATGTACTGTAATTAAATATTTCATTCATTTTTTTTCTTCTTTGTTTTGTTTTGTTTTTTTATCTTTTATAGAATTAATAAAATAACGTCACAATTAAACAGTAGGTTTATTTTATTACACGATAATAAAATATCAATATATTTGAGTATTTATGAAATAGTAAGAAAATAAGAAAAATTATTAACTAGTGCTAATCATAAAAATGGTGGATACATATTGCTAATAATAAAAATGAATATAACATTTAAACAATTTTTGGCTAGACCTTTGGCCAATCCACTAACACACACCTAGTTAATTAATTTTTTTATTGATTTTAATTTTTATGAAACGGAGATTCAATTAAAGATAATATTACTTTAATAATACATATTATGGACTAATAAACTTTAACAATAGAAAATTTCATGTTGAAGGAAAAATTTGTACAAAAAGAATAAAGGAAAATGAATACTTTTTATAGATTTATCCAAGCCATAATATTATTAAATAATAATATTGATAAAATTATACGAAAGCCCCTCGTAATATGTTGTCTATGATACCGTAGGCAAACAGCAAACTGACGTTAAATTAAATTAGAATTTATAAAGAACAAAAGATTGTTATACAGCGAAAGGGACACCTTTTTATTATATTTATAAAAAGGTCAATAAGTTCTATTTTGTTTCATTAGAGTCTGAAGAAACAAATTAAATTAAATTACTAATTAATTAAGTAAACTTAAATGTTTTTGTTCATAATTTTAATAAAATAGTTTTTTGCATTATACTTTTCAGGCATGGTCATCTGTTCGAGTTCCATTCGAAATTTTAGAACGACAAAAGCCAGTTAATATAATTTCAGGTAAGCTTTAATTCAAATACGCTTTATACACCCCCACCCCGAGTATTATACGTAATAAAATACAAAATATCAGAAGTAATAAAGTTAAACTCAATAGGGGTACACCCGAGTGTCGTATTTTTTATCGTAATTTCGTAAATTTCGAAAATGTAATGTATTGAGAATATACAAGATTGTCTGGAATCAAAATTTGTTTATTACATTTTTTATTTTTATTTTTTATCTAAATGTAAGAAACTAGCCTCGCTTATGTTGCTGATAATGCAATATCTTTTTTCTCAGATATTGTTAACTTAGGACGTTTCTGAAACCTCTACCTCACTTGCACTTTTTGCTCCTTTAATTTTTCGAAATGCGTTTCATACGTCCCCCTTCTTATCATACAGCAGTCAAATTTAGTGTGAAAGGAAGTGTATGACCACATTTACGATCGTACTTCGGAAGTGAATACAAAGCGTGAGTTAGGTAAAGGCTTTGGAAAAGTACTTTTGGGAATTTAGGAAAAAAAAGTTGGAAAATTTTAATGCAATATGATGAAAAAAATTGAATTTCTATTACCTTTATCGTATAAATTATTTAAAATAAAATATGAATTCAAAAAAAATAAATTAGTAACGTAATCATCAATAACAATAATATTATAAAAAAAAAAAAACTTTTTTCCCTGCAAACTCTAAGAGATCTTTTTATTCGTAATAAGAAGTATAATGCTTTCTAATAGAAAAAAAGCTTACTAGATTTTTTTGTTTTTAAAAATTTATACTCAGAGATGGGGGCCTGCTCGAGCACAGTTAAACTTGTGAATAATATATTTATCACGAAATAAAATTAATAACCTTTTCTCTGCAAATATGGAATGGGCTATTAGATGAACAATTTGAAAAAGATTTTGATAACTAATTTTGTACCATTAGAGAGATATCTACAAAACAAAGTTTATTAATTTTCTTTTGTATTAAAAAGTGTTTGAGCTTGGAGCACGCCCATTTATTTAAAAAAAATAAACATAATATGTATGTACATAATAACTTGAGTTTGTCATTTATTATACAAAAAAAAAACTGATAACATTGATAAAATTGTTAAGGAAGTTACATATATAAATATGTATATTGTTTAGCGTGTATTTTCAATTGATTTTTTTCAATATTATCTACTGTACTCAAAATGAAAAAACTTATTTATGCTTCGATGATACTTTGAATAAAATCCAATTAAAATAAAATTTACTGGTAGTTATAAGTTTTAAATGAAATTTAGTTTGAATTAAAACTGTTCCATGACATTTTCGTTCTATTTGTTATAAATATAAAACTTATACAGGAAATAAAATGAAATTGATATATAACCCCCTTTTGGCATGGAACGCTCTTAATACCTTTATATTATTACGAAATTTTGTTTAATATTTTATAATTAGGATTTTCTTCCTTTTTTTTCATCTATAACAAATTATTAAAAGTTTTCTGATTTAATTTACTTTCATCTTCTCTTAAACCAATTCAGCTTCTGTTATATTTGACATTTGTAGCCATATTATGCTTTCATTTCGTTTGGTTATTTAATATTTAATCAATAAATAAATTTAAACAAATTGATGAAATAAAAAGAAAACTTATTGAAATGAATTGAGCCCATATAGTCAATTTGAGAATCAAATCATATTTATCATAATTTATTCCGCATTTAGTTTTTTTTTTATATATTATATACATATATATTTTTTTTATTTTGTTAAGTTATAATTATGTTTTAGGTACTGAAACTAAATATATTATTATGAATAAATTTTGACAACTTTTCAACAATCTAGTTTTGTTAGTTTTGAATAGAAATATATGATTTTCAATTAATTTCTATAAAACCATTATTATTATTTATATTTTAACATTGAAATTATGATAGAAAGTCGTAATCTTAAAACAATAACGATAACGATACAACAAGTGTTTCTTAACTCCTTCTATTTCTACCACATAATTTTATTTAAACAGTAACAACAACTATTATAGTCATATATACGCAGATACGCTGCATATGATCCACATTTTCAGCATTATGCAAATAAAATTGTGTGAATTTGATTACAAAAAGCTTTACTTATAATTTATCACAATTTCCCTATTAATTTCACCATTTATTGTTATGTTTATGTTTCAATATGAGTGAAATGTGGTTAATTAACAGATCCTTCAGAGTATAATGCAAGATATAAATTGCTATGCGTGGGCGTATTTTATATTATAGATAATAGATGCTATTAATTCAATGTTAACCTTTTAAGTACTAAGTGACGCATTTGATGCAAATAAAAGTACTTTTAATTATATTTCTAAATATAAATTATAAATTATATTTCTAACTTATTTCATAAAGTTATATTCTGAATTTCTAAATACATATTATTATTACAATAAATTATTATTATGTAAAAAGAAGAATAAAAAAAAGTTAATGCTGTAATATTTCATATTAACTACGACAACTAATAAAATAATTTAAATTTTTGGCATTACTGAAAATATGCGCGTATCTTATTATTTAAAAATCATATATATCCTTTTTCTAAGATTGTATGCACGTCGCATCAGAGGAGGGTGATTATTCATTTAAAAAGGTTCCGCATGTGCTAAGAAGTACATCCCAAAAAGAATACAACTTAATTGAAGCCGAAAACCCAAATATGGCTGTATGCGGTTTATATATTGTAACTGATCCTGATAAAGTTGTTGAAATTTCAATGAAATATTTGGATGTTAACTGTGAATCTGGAGGTCTAATGGCGGTACTGTATTTTTCCTATTAAATTCAATAGTTTTACGTTTTATTTTGTTTCATGCAATATATTCAATTTTTATAATTTGAACAGTTTGTCGATGGTTGGGAATTAAATGGTCAATATTTTCCCGGAATTCATGATCACCAATTGGATTTGGAAAAACGTGTTACAGAATTTTGTAGCGATAGTGCTCAATGGCCATTTAAGCAATTTCGTAAAAAGTTTCGATCCAGTCAAAACTCTGCATTACTTCAATATAGAATACCAATACGTGGTTCATTTGTAGCTAGCGTAAAATTTTTTGATAATCCAGCACGTAGGTGTTTCTTGTTTATTAACTGTTTAGTTAAACATGGTTGCTGTTCTATTTTAATGAAATTTTTTTTATTATGTTTTAAATTAAATAGCTTGCAATATAATGGCAGAAGGAGTTGCCCCCTACTACAGTTTAGCCAATCTTGGAGGTATTAAAAATTGTACATTGACCGCACTATTTCCCGCTGTTGTTGCTATCCGGGCATTAACTGTCGGTGGTAATGATGGAGATGTCAATTATAATGTAAGTTAGAGCATAATTTATAAAAAATTAAATAATTATTAATTGTTTTCTTCTTTTTTTTCTTTTTAAGTGTGACCCTGACCATACTGGAAAAACTGATAAATTGGATATTGGTGGATCAAATGGCTTGGACTCATATAATATGGATATATCTAGTTCAATTTGCGGTAGTTCAGAGAAAATTGGTTAGTAATTATAAATATTACTCGAACAATAGAAATCATAATCTTAATAAAATTTATTATGCTCAGGTCCCGAACAAGCTGTATTCTGTGGAGTGACATCAGTTAGATTATCATCAAATGGCAACTACAATAATCAGGCTATAATATCCATAAGACGAGCCGATGAAGACGACATAAAAATTGCAACTCTATTATGTGAATTGTAATTTTCGAAATAATAAGAATATTCATTTATCACATGACAGATATTTTTGTATAAATGAACATGGAAGTTAGAATTTTATTTAAATGGATCTAATTATGATTTATACTTTCCTTCTCAAATAACAAGTTTAACTAATAATATTAAATTAAAAATAAATACTCGTTAAAATATATAATAAATCAACTATTTAAGCTAATAAATCAATTTTAAAATGAAAGTAATAATTTTCATGTAGTTGTCAAACCTGGCTCCCTTATATCCCTTATAAGAATATTGTGCCTATAATAAGACAAGACATATAACATATTTATTTACTTTCATTTCTATAAAAAAAAATATAAGCAACGACGCATCTAATATGCAATAAATAGGGATTCATGAACATAAAATTGATCGATGATTGATTAAACGCAAAAGTAAAGTTGACAAAATGGTTGGTAATTTATATTTTAGTTTTTTTTTTTTTTAATACTAAAATAATTCTGTAAATACGGCGGCAATATAATTTAATTGACTGCAGAAGTACTAAGCACATAAATCAATTAAGACTTCAAAAAATCAGGTCAATTTTTGGTATCGCATTAGTAATAGAACGCAGATTAAATATGGTAGATGATGATTTCAAGTTGCTTAAAACTTTTATAGCGTAAAATAATTTTATTCATTGTAAAGAAATCCATCACATTATTATATATTTGAAATGGTTTAATTTGAATGAAACGGTAATTAATTGTTTTCTTTAAATTTTCAAAGATTCTCCTGTTCATTCATTAAAATAATTCACCCTTAAATCGGCGGTATATTGAAATGACATAGAAATCATTTCAGAATAGCTACATAACAAAATTGTGTATATTCCTTTTTATTAGATTGATAAAATATTCTATGTGAAAGCTATCAAAAATTTTTAATTTAAATAAGTTTTACATTAATACGTAATATCCGCTGGCCCACAATAAATAAAATATTGAAAAATATTATGGCTCCAAATATAATTAATTTTAAATATTTTATTTGTACAACACCTAATTATAACAATAAAAAAAAAGCTCAAAAATTACAATATTGTTGTTTAAATGAAAATTGAAATGTAATTGTAAATAATAATAATAAAAATAACAAATATATATATAATTATAATATATATTCTATAATATTATTGAATATTTAAAATTTTTATGTTTGTAATATTTAGAAATTGTATATTTTGTTTTATATGAGAATGATTTTCATTTTGTTTGTAATGTTTAGAAATTGTATATTTTGTTATAAATGAATAAAAGTTTTTATTCCATTTTCAATATAAAATTATCTAGGACTAGTTAGATAATTAATAAGAATTAAATATTTATTCACATCATTTTAATATATTTGAATTATTAAGAATACTTTCAACTAATACCATAAATTAAGGTACATATTCTAACTATGATGTGCTTCTGTTTTAAATGCCGTATTTTTTTTAACCTAACATATTTTCAAATATTGTTATCTGTCTTTTAATTTAGTTACATATTTTATTATTATAAATAATTTATTCTAATAAAAAAAATAATAATAATAATAATAATAATAATTCTGTAGAATAATCACAGTAAAAAGTATGCTCATTATTCGTTCAGATAAACAATAAATAAATAAATATTCTGTTTACACAAATGACACACACCAATGAATAATAATGTGTTAAAAATTTGTTTTTTTCTCTCTTCATGTTTGTATTTTCTTTTTCTAAAAAAAAAAACAACAAACCAAACCGACAAATATTCTGGTTACCTGTATGTATATAATATATGGAAATAGATACTTCAAGATAATAAATATTGATAGCTGTGTTTGAATTACACATAAAGTAAATATTAATAGAATTAAATATTCAATTAAAAATATTTTATGTAGGTAGTAATCGAAACGATAAATTTTTTTAAACGAATTTTATCACTTTTATGAAATATTCCCTTGAATATATATAGTGGATATTGGGGTTTCCTTATTTGTAACATTAGACATTACAAAGCTTTTTTTAATAAGACGCTAAATTTAAAATGCATACTTAAATATTTTTAACACCTATGAAGTTCAACACAACAAAAAAATGCCATACACTTTACTTTATATGAGAATAATTTTGATTTTGTTATAGTCATCAATGGAATTTTAAATTCAATTTTATTTTTATATAAATCACATAACCAACATTTGAGAACCCATACTGTGTTTGTTTATGACAAACAGTAAACTAATAATCGAAATTTAAATTGAAGATGATATTGATATAGACGGTTCCACTTCCTATAACATAGAAAAAAAATAAAAACGTAATATTTTATATAAAATTGCAATCATATTCTGATTTGAAAATAGAATTTCAGAGTAACTTTAGATTTTTAATTTAGTTTTAGGTAATATGAAAAAATTGAGAAATTTTTGGATTTAATAGTTAAATGTTTTCTTTAAAAAAAATCATGGGCTATTATTATTAAGTATTATGACGCGAGATACAAATTTCAGCAAAATATTTTCATTTTAAAATGTTTCTTAGCTAGACACTACACAAAGAAAAAGATTAACAAAAAAAATAGAATTTATTTATACTGTAATATTATTTTATCGTCTTTGTTTGCGGATAAAATGAAATAAATATGTAATAAACTACACTGAAGGTTGAAATAAATTTAATATTTTTAGATGTGAGTAAACTGCAAAAAAAATAAATAATAAAAGGTGTGAATTTATGACTGAGCTCGGTTATAGAAAAACAAACGACATTTTACGCCAAATAATTCTTTTTAATATCATATGATATTATATGGCATCTTAACAGAGTCACAGATAAATGAAATATGAATGAAAAATGTTCGTAGCAAATCTGTCCAACAATTCTAGTTATAAAGTATACACAATTACTTAGTGTTGGCATAGATCGTCAATAAAAAGATCTAGATCATTTCTCAGAACGAGTTTAAAAAAAGATCTAGATCCCGGATTTCAGATCATCTTTTTTCAAAAAAAGATCATTCTTAGATTTTTTTTAAAATAAAAATGGTGACTTTATTTAGAAAATATTTAATTTAAAGCAAGTACCTGACCGTGAATTTGTGAACCAAAGAATTTAGTTTTGTTTTCGCATCGTGACATAAAGACAGTAAAAGAGGGAAAATAAGGGGGAAGAATGTGTGCAGATATCGACATTTAGAACACGATTGGACGGTCGTGTACAGTACACTGTACAATAAGGTGTTCCAAAAAAAAAAAGTTTCTTGGATTTCAACCTCCCTACCCTCAATTCTGATGAGAAATGTTATAGAGATATTCAAACCAAAGTTTGGGATCGATTGGTTTAGTTTTGAACCCCGCGCACTCTCTTCAAAAAATTAATATTTGAAAAAAAAAATGTTAAGGAGGTGGGTTTGAGGGTCAGTTTTATGGGGTGATCTTTACTAAGACATTGGATACAGGTTTTATGGCAATTGGTTCTTAAATACATCAATTTTAATCTTCTTTATTGGTCAATACATGATTTAACATTAAATAAAATTATCGTGCATATTAAAAAGGGGTAAATTGATCAAAAAAAAAAAATTAAATCGGAGCATTTTTTTATGAGTTTTTATTTAAATAATCATAGTGTTGCTATCAAAAATAATAACAACACTACCAACATTAAAATCATTATTGTTTTAGTTTATTTTTTTAATTTGATCTAAAAACGATCTTTTTTCGACAAATAGTTCGCGATTTTAAAATGATCTAGATCATTTGAAAAGAGATCATGATCTGATCTAAGATCGTGATCTTTGATCTAAGATCAAAGAACGTGCCAACACTAGAATTACATAGTGTTGAAAAACTTTTGGCAGCTGCATGTTTTACGTAGGTAATATATATCATTCTTATTCGTAATACAGGATGGAACAAGAAGCCTGCTTGCATTGTCAGTTCTTTACAATTGAATCCATAAAATTGCCTAGGTGTAAATCTTTTTCCAGGGAAAGGTAGTTTAAGCAAACTATGTAGTATTTCGTTTTTTGATGCGATATAACGCCAGAAAATAATTTTTGGCGTTTTTTAGTATATTAAATATAATTTTCGGGCCTTATTTCGTTTTTTTCATCCTGGCGTTATTTCGCAACAAAAAACAAAGTAAAGCCAGAATATTTCCTGACTTTATTTCGTTTTTGCCTTCTGGCGATATTTCCTATATATATATATTATATGAGTTTTATGTATTTCATACCACTGTACGGTATGAAATTATTTATTTATCATGATTTTATTGACTAAAGTATATTATTCTATTGCTATCCCTAGTGGGTCAAACTCAATATGTACATACAAATTGTTGTTTGTATAATAAGTACCTTGTAAAGAAATTAGAATGCTATGTATACCTTGCAGGGTTCGAAAATATCATGATAATTTGCAACAATATCAAATATATTTGATATATGCAAAAAAATATCTGATATTTTCGGACAAGCCCTTAAAACTATAAATTTTTATATTTGTCAATATTTCTGAAACAAAAATAAGAAAAGTTATATTTTTTCTGATTTTTTTTATGGTGAATCGTAGATACCAAATAAGTAAACAAGTTACAATTCATTCCATTAGCTACCGCACATCGAAGAACTCATTTATTTTCAAAAACCGTTTAGCACGTGAATGAGGACACCAAATACATTTCAGGTAATAATGGTAAAACTTCTACCAAAAGTAATGAAAAAAATCGATCATTCTAATAAACCAGTAACATTCCAACAATATGAATATAAAATAAAGGAATTGCTTATTTTGGTTATATTAGTACCTGATATGCGTAATGTATTATTATTTAATAAAACTAAGTGAATCTTACCTGTGTACAGTCTTATCTCTTTTAATTACTGCAATATGTAGTACATTTATTATACTCTAGAATTGTTTTCAATATTTCTAATTTATTATTCGTATTTCATTTTAAACAAATTTAGAAAATTACCTTAAAGTATAGAGCTATAATTTTTTTTCTATTGAGTGCAGTTGGCAGAAGAAGTTTTTATTTCCAATGATTAAAATATCTTTAGTAAAATTGGTAATAAATTGCTTGTTATGTGAGTATAGAAAATAGGTTTTATGAAATATTTACATCATAATATATCTATAGTAGCTACAGTGCGGTTCATTTCATTTCAT
>JAABKK020034079.1:0-14826 GCA_011634745.2 Catotricha subobsoleta
AATTTATTACACAAAAAAAGTAATTTTAAATGTAATGAATTAAATTCTTTAAATTACACGAAAATGTATTTAAAAATGTAATGAATTAAATTACATATTTAAATTACACGAAAAATGTAATGGTAATTGAACCAATTTAATGGAAAATGTAATGAATTACGTAATTGCAATAAAAGTAATTACATTACGCCCATCCCTGCAATTTGCGCTGACCAATTTCATTACTAGTATTCTATCTTTGAATATGCATAATGCATATTGTATAATATGTACTATAACTCTATATGCAAACAAGTAAGTATATAGGGTGCTTATCAAAATGTTATTTAATTTTTTCTTATTGTCGAAAATGCATCACGTTAACATCACGTTTTGGTTAGGTTAATGATAAAGATAGCACATTTTATATTGATAGTGTGATTTGATGTGTGTAGTTTATTTTTATTTTTTTTTTCAAATTAAGATTTTATTTCTGTGTGTTTAAAATCGGCTGTTGACTGATTATCTTAAAAATAAACAAAAAATGTACGCCGAATAAGCACTTGATTTTTTTTTTATTTTTCTTTACATTTGTTCAACAGTTTTGGCCTCTTTCGTTATCAATTATAAGTAGTTCATAAATCAAATGAACTTGAAATATAAAAATTTTGATTTTCGATTATCCGTTCATTTGACACTAGGACAGATTGCATGACATATTCTTTCGATCAAACATTTTTCAATTAAAAATACGAGGAAATATTGTTTCATTTCAAATGATATTTAAAGAGTTAAACGTTTTATAAGCTATTTAAATTTAATCGCGAAAGGGGTGGATGAGAAAAATATTTTCATTTCATTTAATCATAACTTTTTTTTAACAGATTTTTAAAAAGTAGCCTCATATTTGGCCACTTGAATTAATACACAAAATTATAAATAGATTTTTTTTTTGCTGTATGTCGAAGGACTTGGCAAAAAAAAGAAAGAAGACATTTTCGAAAATTATAAATACATAATTGGGTGATTAGTAGTTACCTTTTTAGCAGTATTACTGCCTGTAGCTAAAAATAAACATCAAAATATCAAATCAACTTAATTATAGATTAAAAGATTAAAGTAGGTACTTACAATGTCTGTTAAATTATATAGACATGAACGTGAGTGATGAACAGTTTCTTATTTTTAAGTATTTTTATCAATTTGTGAATAGGGTACGCAGACAATTTTTTTTTTTTTGAAATATTGACATGAAATTGATACACAACACTAATTATCATATTTTTTTTAAATTCAGGCTTCACAATTTCAAATAAATGCATTTCCGCCAAAATGTTAGCGCCTTTATTTTTAGTTTATTTTTTCATATTCTTCGGTACCAACTTCATTCTTAAATGTGAAATTTATAAGGCTTGAGACTATGGTTTTTGTCTATATTATTTGATAATCAATAAAAATGATAAAAAATAGTTTTAATAATAATAATAATTAATCATATAAATGAATAATAATTATGATTTCTCTTTTGTTTTATTATAAAGAGGAAAATATAAGCATGAACACAAAAACATAAATGTTGTTGACTTCTAAATGTCAAAATATTTATCTCCATTTCTGAATAAATTGCCATATTTAAACATAACATTTTAGAATGCAGCCAACTTTGGTTGCTCGAAAAATAGTGCAAAACTAAAATTTTAAATCTCTGTAGTTTCAAAACTAACACTTAATTTAAGATTTTATGATTATTTTGTAACTTTTCATTATTTATCAGAAAAAAAATATAAAAAAACCACTTTTTTTTCTCTCGGCGTACCCTTGGCCGCATAGATTCAAGGAGATTGAAAGTTTTAAAAACCAGACGAGAGTTGTATAAGTTCTTGGCCTTGTAAATGGGCATTAGAAACCCTGATTTCTTGGGTATTTCGATAAACAATAAAAGGCCAAGGCATCGTGGAATCGACCAGAAATACCTATTTGAACTTAAATTGCCTATATTAATACATATCTGGACGTATACATACATGCATAATAGAGTGACAATTTTTTGTATGGAGATTTTTTTTATTAGAATTTTGAACGGGACAGAAGCTAAAAATGTTGTATTTGGTGAATAATGAAGGTACCCAAAATTTGGTGCAGTTAAGGGGAAGACGTGCCTCAAGGGGTTGAAGTTTGAAATTTAAAAAAAGCGAAAATGCATAATGCATAGAGTATCTAGTTAAAAGTAAATAGAGCAAAGTTTTTGTATTCCCTCAACATTTAAACATTTAAATTCATTGCTAGTGGAGGAAAATTGGATTTTTTTTTCTAATACTATAAAATAATAATAATTTTATTACACATCGAAATTACTGATAATTTAATGGTAATTTTTCTTTTCCTTAATTTAATTATATTTAAATATCATTATATTAAATATCATTATATTAAATGACGTGAAATAACTATATTATTTCGAAATCATCCATTAGTCCCATTATTCTTTAAAAAAAAAAAATCCAATGTCTTGATGCATATAAAATTCGCTAGAAAATATATTTTATTTAAATTTGTTGATAACTTTTTTACGAGTTGTGAACATATATAATTTATTATTATTTTATGGGAATTTAATTGAATTTCTTATTAAAAAATATATCGCTCGATATAAAACGTGCTCTCGTAAATTCATCTTATCAATGTGGACAGGATGTTGTAGATAAATATAATTTGTAAATAATAATTTATTTCGTAACTCAAAACAAAGAAGTAAATATTGTGAATTGATATTGAAAATAAAATAAATGATGCGATTTTGGCGAGATTTTTCTAGTTTTTATAGAAAATTTACAAAAAAAAAAAACATTTTTAACGGAAATTTGAGTTTACATAAAACAAACAAAAACACAGCTTCAGATTATTTTTATAATCAATTGTAAGAGATTTTCTAGAAAATATAAGAACAGAAATATTATCTATACTTTAAGAAAATCTTTAAATGGAAAATATATATGCGTACAAAAATGTTAATGTGATTCTTTCTTATTATTATTATTTTTTTTTGGTGCAAAACTTATGTGATTGATTGACTTTATAAAGTCAATGAACGAACAAAAAGTTTTGAATAAAACCTACGATAAGAAGGGGAACTTTTTTTCTTACATTTTTTGCGTATATTTACATTATGTGATACTTAAATACTTTTAATATGCAATATATGGATTGGGCAACTGGAAGTTGTATCTTTTTTTCAGTATTTTGAATTAATTGAAATTAAATAATTATGATGATCATATATGTACCAAAAGGTTCTAAAAGGTTGAAAATTCTTTTCAAAAATATCATCATTGTAAAAATTGAAAATTAAAAATTAATAAAATTTAGGATCCAAAAAATGTATTAATACTATATTTGTAATCAGGACGCAACGCTGCACAAATAAAACATATAGTTTCATCTACAAATAATATCTGGATGATGATATTATCGGTGACGATTCTACTATATATAAATTGGTAAACAATTACTTAAGGCTTTAACAACATAGTTACCTGCATAGTTAATTAAGCGAAAAAAATTATGTAAGTATCTGTTTTAGATTTTTGCATTTTCAGCTAAGAGTAAAAGATGGCACGATAGCTAAGTAAACAAAAAAAAAATGCATCTGTTTAGTTTTTCCTTACTTTCAACTAAAGGTAATTGGCAATATAAAAATATATTATATCTGTCACCGGTATAAAGTGAAAAAATAAAATAATCTTTGAAGGCAGAGGTTCTATAGATATATTACATTTCTATCAGATATATTAAATTAAAATAATAATAATTAAATTTGAATATAAGATATGAATATTTATATATCTTACAAATTAAAATTAATATATCTGTTATAGTAATAAAAATTATTGTACATATATAAGTTTTTTTTTTTAATTTATCGCAAATATTTATAATATTTCTCTTACATTTATATAGAGAAACATTAGTATTTTATATATTATACATATATATATATATATTTTACAATATATGTGATGTGTAATAATTATAATTACTGTTGTGCAGTTATAATTAAATTTACGACAAATATGTTATATTTAAAATAGTGAATATATATTTCATGTAGATAAATATTATAAATATTGCAAACGTAATACATATAGTTAGATTTTGCTATACCAATAGATTATATGCTATCTCCTCTTTAATTATAGATTTTCATGATTTTGAAAAAAAAACGTAATTGATCTATTTAGAAAATTCATTTTTATTTTAATAATAATTAACATTTAATTAACTAATTGGAGTTCAAAGTTTTACGATCAAAGCCAGAATTTGGGTGATATTTTGTAAAAAAAATCCAAAATTTCGCATTTAAAATAGGTGCATCAGGGTGTTCCGTTCGTATAATATGTATTGTATATATAATACTTATATTTATAAAAAACAGTATTTTGCTGGATTAAATTTCGTTATCAATTAAACTCGTTTTTATCTATTTTGGTTTTATAATAGCTGAAAAAATCTCACTACAAGAATATTGTTCAGAAAAACTTGTTTTTTTTCTACTTATACGGGTATAAGTAACTATTTTTTCGAAAATTGTTGGGTGATTCGAAATTTTGGGAAAGTTTAGCTTAAATGCATGATTTTATTGAAGAATATGTAGTATGTACATTATTTTTGATTTTATGACATGTAACTGTAAGTATATATATCTCTCAATAAATTAAGATAATGGTTAATCCCTTTACATATATTAAATTTTTATTTCGCTCGGCACTCACATGAATTTTATTATAACCATTTTCTCTTTTGTAAAAAGGTGGTTTAAAATCAATTATGGTGTACTTATTTATTTGAAATATTGTTATGAAGTGTGTATTGGTAAAAAAAAAATGTGTGCTTAAAAATGAATTGTATTCAATTAAAATTGAAAGAATTGAATGAAAAAATCCCTTCTTTTTATAAAATAAATATGTTTTAAAACCTCAAGATAAAATCATTTTCATTCATTTTACTTTTCTCACATACTAAATTCATTCTTCAATTAATGTATTGGCTAAAAAAATATTCAGAAAAGTTCTAATGGTTTGTGCATTAGATAAAAACAATACGAATAATACTATTTATAGTAAAATAAATTTTACAAAAAAAAGACAGAATGGGATATTTTCTTTGTCTCTTTGACAGATTGGTAAATTGCTAAACATTTAGTTAAATAATTTGCGATTTGTGTTGTGTTGTCAAGTTTTCTATTATTTTTTTATTGTAGACAATTTATTTGTTAAAAGAAAACTATCAAAAATTTCATTCGATTTTTCTTAAAAAAAAATGGGAAACATCGATACAAAATTAAATTTTCGAAAGGCGATCGTCCAATTGGGTACAAAAAATCAGGTATTAATACTTTTATAAATCACGTAGATTTTTATGTAATTACATACCGCATTCGACCATATCAAATATTATGTGAGAGCCTCCTACGCATTATTGTGTTGTGAAAAATATGTTTTCATTTTTTTGTTTGAAATACTTATTTATTTTGAATCCATATTGTTCACACATATTTTACAGAGTTTTTTTCTTTTATTACTTTTTCGTAATTTTTAACACAACTTTTTTTTTATCTGCAGCAAATCGAGGCAAGCGATGACACATTTTGGGAACAATTCTGGTCAGATCATTGTACAAATGTTCAAGATGTATTTGCGTTGGTACCAGCCAATGAAGTACGAACATTACGTGAAGATAACCCAGTCAATTTAGCAACACTGTGTTATAAAGCGACAGAGCGATTAGTACGTGCTGTTGATAATAGTTGTCGAACTCAAGCTGAACAACAAGCGGGTAAATTAAAAAATATTCGTTAAGTTCAATTTTAAATTCATAATAATAATAAAAAAAACAATTTGTGTGATTTGTAACAGCTTTAAATTGTGTTCGATTATTGACACGAATCATTCCATACATACTTGAGGATAATGAGTGGAAGGATTTTTTTTGGTCATCATTACCATCGGCAAATGAAGGTGACGATTCTGCAACGCCACTAGCTCAGAGTCTATTAAATGCAATTTGTGTAAATTTCATTTTACTATTCAAATATTTAAGCAATTGCATTAATAATTAAAAAAAAACATTTTTTTGTTTTTTTTGTTTTTAAGGATTTACTATTTTGTCCGGACTTTACAGTAGCAGCAACAAGACGTTCTGGTCCTGATAAAGCTGAAGAGCTGGCTAATATCGATAGTTGTGAATATATTTGGGAAGCTGGTGTTGGTTTTGCGCATTCACCACCAAAAAACTCTCAGTTAGAACAAAGACGAACTGAATTGCTTAAATTATTATTAACATGTTTCAGTGAAACAATGTATCGGTCACCAAATAAAAGTGAAGAACCAAATAAATGGATTGCACATTTTACCAGTGCTGATAATCGACATGCATTACCCTTATTTACATCACTATTAAATACAGTTTGTGCATACGATCCGGTTGGACTTGGTGTACCCTATAATCATTTTATATTTTCTGATACAATGGAACCATTAGTGGAAGTATGTCTTCAAATATTAATTGTAACATTAGATCATGATATGACATTGCATCACTGTTCAATGATGATGGGTAATCAAATAGCTGCATCGGCTGCAGCTACATTTGAAGATGCCAATAGCGTTGGCGATAACTTATTTATTAATTATTTGTCACGTGTGCATCGTGATGAAGATTTTCAATTTTGCTTAAAAGGCATAACGCGCTTATTGAATAATCCATTGGTTCAAAGCTATCTACCAAATTCAACAAAACGATTGCATTGTCATCAAGAATTACTAGTATTTTTCTGGAAAATATGCGATTACAATAAAAAGTTTTTGTATTATGTGCTGAAAAGTAGTGACGTTTTGGATGTACTTGTTCCAATTTTGTATCATTTGAATGATTCACGGGCCGATCAATGTGAGTAGCTTTGGTAACGAAATAAAAATATTACTTTACTCATATTATTTTATTTTCAAATTGTAGCTCGTGTTGGTTTAATGCACATCGGTGTATTTATTTTGCTTTTATTATCTGGTGAACGTAATTTTGGTGTACGTTTAAATAAACCTTATACGGCAACCGTTCCAATGGACATTCCTGTATTTACTGGTTCACATGCTGATCTTTTAATAACAGTTTTTCATAAAATTATTGCAACCGGTCATCAACGTTTACAGCCATTATTTGACTGTTTATTAACCATTTTAGTGAATGGTTCGTTTATATTATTTAATAAAATAATTTTTTTTTAAACTAATTTAAAACTTTACATTTTCTTTTGTTTACAGTTTCACCATATTTGAAAACATTATCGATGGTTGCTGCTATTAAATTATTGCATTTATTAGAAGCATTTAGTACATCATGGTTTCTTTTTTCGGCACCCTCAAATCATCATTTGGTATTTTTCTTACTGGAAATTTTTAACAATATCATTCAATATCAATTTGATGGTAAGTGGTGTTTTGTTTTTATTGTTAGAATAATTGAAAAATGAACTTAACCGAATAGTGTTGTTGTTATATTGTCAATGAAAACTGCAAAAAAGGTGGTTAAACCGACACTTCAATGAAACTTCTCAATATGGCTTAGAAGTTTGTACCTTCATATTCGTTTGTTTGTGACTTTACCTTTACATTGGTGTCGCACAAATCTGCTCTACGAGTTGTATGAAGGCTTTTAAATTGCGTTCGCCCCCCACAAATTTTGGTGGCGAAACGCCTTTGAATACACATACACTATCATCCATAATACGGCTCTATTTCGGCTATACACTTTCCGGCTTTAGTTTCGGCTCGGCTCTGGATATATGTGATTCGCACCACAATACGATTACTTGTAAGATAGTCGTATTGCCATGAATTTAACGGCACATGGAACCCATTATCATTGAAGTAGCAGACCACCCCGAAGAATGATCATTTTTAATTTGTATATATACAAAGCTTATTACATTTTTGATTTAGCGAAATATAAAAAATGGGGAAAATTTTTCATATTTTTTTATTTATTTTTAACTTTATTTAGAAAGTTAGAAACTTATTAACATAATATTGTTAATTTTTTTTTAAATATTGAATTTTGTTTGTTTTTTTGTTTTTTTAGGTAATTCAAATCTAGTCTATACAATAATAAGAAAACGCCATGTATTTCATGCATTAGCAAATCTGCCATCAGACATTCATGGTATATCGAAATGTTTGAATAATCGCAAAGGTGGTGCCGGCGGAAGTAGTATACGTGCATCAAATCGTACAACTGGTAGTGTTCACACTACAAAGCTAGATGGTGATTTAACATCGGCATCTGCAATAACAATACCACCAATTTTAAGATCTGAAACCGCAACACCAACGCCCGATGAAGAAGAATGTTCTGATATTGAAACGAAAAGTGAAATTGGTGAAATCTCAATGGAAGGCTCAAGACCAGCATTACCAGCTGAACCGGGCACATTAAAAGTATCGTTATTAGACACACCGGCCATCGGTCAAATGACTGAACGCGAATCAGCTCATCCAACACAAGTTCCATGTGATTTTGCAATTAATGATGAATGCAATAGCAATAATATTAGCGAGGCTGTTGGTGTTCAACTTAATGAATTGGATGAAGCAACAAAATCAAAAGATGATGAAAAGGTATTTAATTGTGTTTCTAGGTTGTTTTTTCTGCATTTGCTATTACCAATTTAAAGTTTTTATGCTATAACTATTCTAATTATTTTCAAATATTTTTATTATAATTTTATGGTTTTCATTATTTTTTTTTTTATATATATTTTTGGTTTTTCATTGGGATTTACTTTTACACCTCACACCTCACATCTCACTATCTCCACCTCTTCTGTGTACATTTATAAATTTCTTAAAAGGATACTTCGTCATTTACACGGGCAGTTGCGCAGGTACTGAATGTCTTGATGTTTGTATTTTGTTCGAACAAATATTGAATGATTTTTTTAAATTTTATTTTATAAGAAGTTTGCAATATAGTAATTTTGTTAAAAAATGAAGCAAATTTTCTTTCAAATTTATCACGGTTTTCTTCTTTTTTTTTATTAGCGTGGCAGTATTCGTGTATCATCATCAGCTAATTTACCACCAATAACAACAACAACACCAATATGGAATCCTACACCTGAATGGGTTGCATCATGGCGTGTTAAATTACCATTACAAACAATAATGCGTTTGTTGCAAGTTCTAGTACCGCAAGTTGAAAAAATCTGTATTGACAAGTGAGTATTTTGATCGTTGCCAATTTATAGAATTCTTTCATTGAAAATGTCAAACGTAGTCGGTGGAAAATATTTGTGCGTTGAAATAATTTTTATTCAAAAATACTCTTTCATTCAAATTATTTTAGGGGATTAACGGATGAATCGGAAATATTAAAATTCTTACAACATGGAACATTAGTAGGCTTATTGCCAGTTCCACATCCAATATTAATAAGAAAATATCAAGCAAATAGTGGAACAACGGCATGGTTTCGAACATATATGTGGGGCGTTATTTACCTACGGTGAGTATAACAAACATAGAATATTAACAATCTCACATTTTGCTTTTTGAAATAATTATACAAAAATATTTTTATTCCTATTTTCAGAAATGTTGATCCAGCAATTTGGTACGATACTGAAGTTAAATTATTTGAAATTCAAAGAGTTTAATTACATTTATTCATGGAAATTATTTATCTGAAAAACAGTTTATAAAATCTTTTTACCTTTAAGGAAATAAAAAAAATAAAAAAATGTCAAAAATATTTTCTTCTTTTAGATAATAATCGGAACATATAATTATTTCTAAAATTTCTAAATTTTCAATAGTACAATTTTTTTATTTTTATTATTTTTGTTTTTTTTTTTTTTATATATTAACGTCACAAATTAATAATTTTCGTTTTGATTTTACAAAAAGCATCGATATTTAACTGTACGTAATATTATATTTGTGATCGCATTTTAGCTTTATTTAATAAATATTCTTTAATTTTATAAAAAAAAAAAAAAAGAAAGAAAAAGGAAACTTGCAATTCAATCTATTCAATATTATATTTGAATACTGAATTATTTAGATCGTTGTACGATATTTAATTAATTTGATGAAAATAATTTCATGAATATTTCAAAATTATTGTAATAATTAGCTTTAGCAAACATAAACTTTGATTTTACATTTTATACATTAATTGTTTAATTTTAAAACTATGTGTTATTCATTAATGTAGACCTAAAAGGCTACTAATTTTCATTTTAACATATTTTTATTAATATTTATGTTTGAGTTTTCTTTTTTTAAATTTTATACAATACATTCCTATTTTCTATCGTTTTATACATTTTCACTTTTTCCTTTAATTAAGGTGCAATTTAAATTATAAGTTAATTTTTAAGAAAATATTTTTATTTTATTTATTCAATTAAAAAAAAAAAAAACTGTCTGTAGATATTGTTTTTGCATTTCCATTTAAATTAGTTTTTAATAACTAGAGGTAATATTTGGATTAAAAAAGAAGAACCAGCCCAACAGCCCGTCATGCATAACAAAACAGAAAATCCATATTAAAAAATATTTAAAATTTGTTGGTTCGAGATTATTTTATTTTATAATCAACAAAAAGTCTTATCATTTCGATAGAATTATTTCCTACTTATTTTTTTTTTTTTGACCCCATCATTATTTTCATTTTGTTTTATTCGATTAAGTATTTTATAACAAATTGCATTTTGTTCATGAAACTAACACAATTTCAATAGCATTTAGTTGTGAAATGATACTATTTACTTACCTACCAATAGTAAAATTTATATATTTAATAATATTTTAAATAAGCTAAAAAATCGTAAGTCATAAGTATTTAAAATTAAATCAATGTATAAACTCATAGAACAATATAGAATAAAAGAATCCATTAAAAAAAAGTTATTTGCTAAATAATTATAAATAAAATGCCGCTCTAGCAGCAGAGCAGTACTTAATTGCTAACTTTTATTATGAATAAAATATAATTAAAACTTATAATGAATTTATGTTATGGTTTTATTCATTCAGTACTTATCTTTAAGGGTGGTAATTTTAAATATGGATAAGAAAAATTTACGGATTTTTGGGGACAATATCTTTGATTTTTATTTCATAAAAACCGTGGATTTTCAATTGTTCGTGTTTCAAATTATCATGGATTTGAAATTTTTCTTAAAATTAAAATTCCGTTAAGATGTAAGTAACAATAAATGTGTAAGTATTTCGTATTTGGTTTTTGATTCTTTTATAAAGAAAGTATTTTTTTTTTCATTAAGATTCAAAATTAAATCTTTCGTATATGGATATCGAATCGATATCTATTTGATACCTATATCTTCACAGATAGATAGATACGGTGAAGAGTAAGGATACAATAAAGGGCTGGTTATACGGGTTATAGAAAATTAGTTTTTATAACAAAAGTGTTCGACGTGGTTTCTTTAAATAAATTTAATTGGATTTAATTTAAAAGTAATTTAATATATATTAACAAAGCTTTTTTATTGGTTTAAAATCAAATATGGGTTATTTTTCATTTATTAATTCGTGGTACACAACATTATTTTTGTAAAGAAAATGAAAGGGAGCCAAAAAAACGGGGGAAAATTTTCCCCAAATTCCAAAGTGAACAAAAAATAAACATTTTGAAACCAATACTTACTTGATTTGAAATAAATGTAATTAAATGAAGTAAAATGTAAAAAGATGGTCAAACAATAACTTCAAAGTATCTTCATCAATTATTCCCTCCCAATAAGAGAGTACAAACAAATGAAGAATAATGTCCGGAATTGCGCAGTAGTATTTACTGGTTTTCCAGAACGATTGTAGCGTATTTTGAGGCGTACTAAATTAAGAAGTACAATTAATACTCAAAGCAACGGGGCTACGGGCACATTCAATATTGGCTTAGCAATGTAAAGTAAGTAAGTTGTATAAATGCCATTGGTTGATACATAAATACATAAGTATAATATACCGTGAACAATGAAGCAACCGACCACCTACAAAATATTCATGTACAATTTGTATATATAGAAGTAAGTAGTCATTTTTAATTTAGCGAAATATAAGAGTACGTGCAAAATGATGTTCTTATTGTTCGCATTATTAATGCTATATCTGCGTACTAGATATCGTTTCACCCATATTAGATGTAATGAAGATAAGGAGAGAAGTATGCATCCGCATAATAATATTAAATACACTATTTATTTATTTTTAATCAATTGTTTTAATCCAATTTATAGAATAATAGTAAACCTTATGGTTTTGCCATTATTCAATATTATGTTTTTAGTTTCTATATGAAAATGTTAACAAAATTATTTTACAAATAAATTTTAATTATTAAGATGAAAACCATTGCAATGAATAATTTATTTATTTTCAAAACTATGTTAAGTAGGTAAGTATTTCGATGTAAAAGCATCTTCTAAATTCAAATCAAAACTTAGTGAAATAAAAAATAGATTAATAATTAAACTTTCTAATAATGCATTGAAAAATAAAATAAAAATTATGATATATAGGATTTGGGAGTGACTATATGACATAAAATTTTATGTTATATAAAACGATTTTCAACAGGCTATATGACATAATTTTTTTTTTCTTTTAATTTTCTCTTAGTCAACGGCTCCAGGAAGGCTTCTAATGACCTTTATTAAGATTATGTGTTCCCCCGCTACGGCCAATTGTTAATAAAATACGTTTTATTCCCTTTTTTGCTTTTATCAAAATATCAAAAAAAGCTTATATGTCATAAATTATTTATGTTCTCTAGCCACTGCCATAGGATTTGAATCCAAGGTCAGCAAATAAGTAATTAGATAATATAAAAAATTCGACATAAATGTTGTTAGATATAGTTTTAGGCGTATTTATTTCATTTCTTTATGCTGAAAAAGCAATAGACAAGACACATTTTTATTATATACCGAAATGGGGGGAATATTAGTTGGTGTGTTAAACTGTGTATAAGTTTGTGATATTCATAATTATTATTAAATTGACAGAAATTGTTTATGTGCTTGAGTTTTGTGTATGAAATATAGTCATCAAAATTCACCTCTACGCTTGTATGTAGAGAGAGGTACTGTTTTTAGTTAATATGGATGATTAATAAATCAGTTAACGGAAAAGGTTTTTTTTAATCAAAATTAATATTTAATTATAAAGTAAGTACATACCTACTTGTATTTTAAATAATAAACTTTTTCTATGAGCTTTCTTTTGTGCATAGAAACTATTGCCATCTATTGAGCATGCAGATCGCAAAATTGCAATGACATAAAAATGGTAGGTTAACTAATGTTTTATGGAAAAAAAAATTTGCTTTTCTAAAAATAAATGGGAGTCATTCATAGGTCATTTTAACATTATATTATACCTCTTGTTTAGCAGACATTTTCTCTACAACCACTCATGTAGTGTTGCATTGCAACGCGTCCTTTTCATTCAAACAATTTACGTAAATAATAATTTCACTAAACGAACGCAACACATAAAAGCTCTTAAAAGTTATAATCAGCTGTTATACGTAAATACGTAATTTTCGTATGTTTTTCATTTGACATTGAACCGCCGCAAAAATTTTATTGTCCGGTTGGAGTGAGTATTTAATCAAGTTTCATTCAGTTTCTACCTTAAATTTTGTAAATATTCTTTTCTATTGTGCAATTGCAAGTGAATAAAATGTCTGGTCGTCCACAATTAACAACTGAGCCTACATGGCAAAAATTACAACAATACTATAACGAAAACGGAAACAAAATTAACATTAAAAATTTATTTGCACAAGATCCTGGACGTTTTGAAAAATTCAGGTAATAAAATTTTGATTATCGCTTATTTTTATTATTTATCAATTTATAACCGCTGATTTAACAGTTCGTTATAATTTTGTGTTATTTCTTGTAAATGATAAGATAATCAATTTCTGATGCGAATTATTAGTTTGAAAATGTTTCTCTATTTATACATTTATAAATTAGGGTGTTCTGAATTTTTTTTTACTTGATATTTTCAAATGCAGGGATATTTTTTTTATTTTAAATGGATAGTACAAGCTAAATACAAAGTTTTAGAAAAATCAATCCATATTTGATATCTGAACACGATCTTTTAGTTTTCATTTCATCCAAAAAATCATAGGGTTCCTCCCTTATGATATTTTTCAAAACGTTTTTTTTTTTTTTGTTTTAATCTTAGGTAAGCAAAATAAATGATATGTATTTTACTATTTTAATTATTAATTCCAGTTAATAATTCATCAGACCAATTTACAGATGATCTTAATTATTTCTATTTTGCTTCTGTCTGTCGTTAATGCAATTTATATACAATTTAAAGTAATATTTTAATCATAATACTTACATAAATTATTATTATTTTATAATTGAAATTAAATACTTATAAACCTCAACGTAAATTCAATTTTTATTTTATTTTTTTTTTACTTTTAATAATAAGTAACTACAATAGATACTTTAATACAAAATACTATTTTGAATAAATCAATTGCTTAAATTACTCTTTATGTCAAATTAATTCATAATAAATAATATAAACAATAGGGTAGTCCAAACAATACACCAAATTTTGAATCAAAAACTAACGTTAAAACATGCCATTATATAGTTTATTAAAATTTCAGCCTTAGGAGAAATTTTCAAATGCTTCTGAGACCGCTTAGGAACAGCTAATAAGGGCCATTTTATCAATCGTAGTTTAAACTCGGTTTAAAGTTAAACGCAGTTTAGCTTGAGTTTAAACTAAGTTT
>JAABKK020034090.1:0-14823 GCA_011634745.2 Catotricha subobsoleta
GCATATTTTTTACAGAAATATAGAAATATATTGTGTTTTATACAATATATATTTAACAATATTGCAGTTAACAAATCTATTTTTTAAGAATTTCATATTTTACATTGAGCGATTTTTATCGTGTAATATATTTTTGTGTAATATTACACTTATATTACGTTACATATGTAATATTACAAACTTAGAACCCTATTTTCGAATAATTCTAACGAACTCTGTTCAATTTTCTCTACAAGAATATTAATATTACATTAACGGACATATTCTTTCGATGCACAAGTATTTATTTCACATATTTAATTGAAAATCACTGAACATAATTTATTCCATATAAATTATATAGCTAGCTACATATATATACGTACTTTTTATGAAATGAATAGAAAATATATAATGTTTTCGTTATTGGAAAATTTCGAAATTTCTTACCGAAATTACTGCATGCTTACATCAAAATATTTTGTAAAAATACATCAATGAAATTGTGAATATCTATTACTTAATAAACTGAAATTGATTAGAAAATCGCATATACTTTTTATAAAAGTATTGATGAAAAACAATATATGTTAGTGCAGCACATAGCTTACAATTGTACACCTGTTTTTATTTTATACAATGTTGTAATAACAAAAATGAAGTTAAAAAGAAAAGAAAAAATCAAAATCAAAATCAAATAAAAACTAAATTTAAAAACGGTGATGGATAAGCATTACACAAGTAACGATTTAAATTTGAAAATTACTAACCCATACAACAATATATTTTCTTAAGTTTTTTTTTTTGTTTTTTTGTTATCTAGATGGTGCAGACGGTGCTAAGTATTAGGTTACAGATTATATATAAATAGTTTTATTTTTCATTTGTTTTTTTTTTTTTTAATATACGATATATTCAAGTATAAACGTTTTCTGATTCAATTGGCACTAAAATCTTTCCAACATTGAATATTTAATAAATTATAGATAAAATAATCTAAAGAAGAAAACCGAATTAGACAAATCACTTTTTAAATTACAACATCATTTACTATATAGAGAATTTTTTTGTTTTTGTTTAGTATTATTATTATTATTTTAATGTTTTCAAAATATTTCACACTATTTTGTATTAATGATAATCACAAATATTTATTAAGATGCCTAAAATGATATTATTATTAAATTTATGAGAAATTATAATATGATTTTATTATTGTTATTAAGATATTTATGTTTCAATTAAGCTGTTTTTCTTCTTTCGAAAAATGTTTACTAACATTGCAGCAATGTGTTTGGAATTTTCCACTGATATATCTTTTTCCAATTGTAATACATTGGCTATCGCTGTACAATAATCATGAAAAATTTGCCATTCATTAATGCCCATACTTTGCATATTACTAACTCTGACACAATTCAAATTCTCATGTGATGTCATATGTAATCCGCGTACACTACACAGATGCCGAAGATTTTCTTTTTCCTTAATTAAATGTGGCAATTCTAATGTTAATGTTAATCGTAATGATGTTCCCAAGTAACTTGGTCGAGATGCTAGATAACCCAGAAAATAGCTATGACGAAAATTAATTTTTTCATTCAGATATTTCATAGCTTTTCCAACTTTTGAATATGCAGCACCAATATTAGCTGCCGATTGTGAATCTGTACAACATATAATTCGTACATGTTCTTGACAATTGATCCAAGCCACAAAATCACATCGATTACTCACAAACACTCCTCTACCATATGGCCAATATTGTCCATTAACAGCCATAGATTCTGCAGCTTGATATGGATCACTATTATTTAAAAGTGGTATTAGTAAGCCATTTGTGGCTAGGACGGTACGTATTTCTGAAGGATTTTCAATCACTTCATTCATTGTATAATATACACCAATATCTTTCTCATTAATCACTTTTGAGAATTCACTACTTAACAATTTTCCAGTTAAAACCCGTTCGGCTTGTTCTAACTGACCGATATTTAAGTTCAATGGTAATTCAAAATTTTCCAGATTTCTACTGCATTCAATTATACCTTCGGTTATCCATTTACCACTTTTATCTAAATTAACATTAATTGTATCAATTGGTTCCTCAATACTATTTCCAGAAGAATTTTTCACCGGAAAATATTGTAATGGTGGATGTGGTTGAAAGTCACTATTAATATCGATGCAGTGAATGTCTTTTATAATTGGCACTAGGAACTCTTGAAATACAACAAACACATCAAAATCTGGAGCCACAATTCCTGCATTTATGTTTTCATCGATTTTTCGTTCTTTTTTTGCTTTTTTCATGGCCGGCCATATAATATCAAATAAATTATGATCAAGTCTAGTTTGACGCGTTTTAATTTTATCAAAAACACTTCGCTTCAAAAATCTGGCTAAATATGTTTTAACGGAAGTTCGTAGGGAGGAAGCACTACCCGGTACACTATTTGACGGAAGTTCTAAAGAATTCAATGGCTTATTTGGTTCGTGAATAAGCCGAAAACATCTTTCCAATGTGCTTAGTATATCGGCATCGTCAATTGTTCGTCGAGCACTATGTACATCGTCTGGTACTAAAATGTTTGGTATGCGAAATTTTGTTAATTAAGAATTTTAAATAACACAAAATAAATATAGAAATAAACTTGCATATTTACAAATAATAGAAACAAAAAAAATATAGATATAATAAGTTTAAAATTTACAATGTTTATAAAAATAAAATATATATATGTAGTTATATAAAAAGAAAAAAGACTACAAATTAATATTGATAGCAATTAGAAACCTTGGTCATTTAACATTTCACTCGCAAGATTCTCTTGTGCACCGAAGTTTTTCAATAACTCTACATGAGTTAGTATATTATTTGCTTCATCGTGATTCATATAAAATTCAGCCGAATGTCCTGTCTAAAAAAGTACAGTAATGATTTTAATATCATTTTTCAATATTATAACTATTTGTGTGTTTACCTTGTCAGCAGCCTTTGGATTAGCACCTAAATGAACTAGCAAATTGAAAAAGTGTCCATTATCCTTTACAGTAGCAGCGTAATGTAATGCTGTTCGACCGTTTTCATCAACTGCTGCTGTTGTCTCTGGAAATCTTCCAGCCAAATACCGTACAATACCTTAAAAAAAAAAAATGTATGAATACAGTTATAAATTAATAAAACGAATTATTTATAGTTCCATTTGAATAACCTTGCTAAGAATTCGATTATGTACATTGAGCCACAACCTATAACCTACTTTTGAAATGTCCATTAAAATAATAATAATAAACTGTCCATCTAGTAATTATATGCTATTTGTTGTAAATGTTGGCTCAAATATAGAATTTTATTCCAATAAGTTGTATACGTGTGTTCAATTATCTAGTTTTTGAATTAATTTTAAATACTATAGGCGGTTACTTGCTATTGGTAAATATTTAATTATTAATCTTAAGCACATTTTCTACTTCGAATGGACAATCGATAAAAACCATTTGTTTGGTTTACTATACAGTCATACTCGTACACTCAAACTCGTATTGCGTACTGTTTACCTTACTTCCGATCAATACCTATTGCAATAATAATAATTCAAATGCAAATGTTTAATATGATAAAATGTTTTAAAACACCTGAACTATCACTAAACATTGTTGATTCCTTGATTTTTTTCAATTTAAAAAAAAATCCATAAACCTAATCCTTACCGATGCCTACTGTTACACTTTCTTGACTCATTCGTAACTTCTAATTAAAAAAAAAAACGAATTACCTGCATGTCCAAATACAGCTGCAACATGAAGTGGTGTACATTTATGTGGAGAAATGTCATCTTTTGCTACAGCAAACTTACGTCTATCTAAGGCTGATTGCAAGTCACGAAGACTGCCTTCTCTAGCAGCTACATGTACCCTGCGAATTTTATTCTAAAATTGTTCAAAAAAAAAAAAGAAAAAAGATAAACGATCATTGATCATGCTATGTAATAAATATCTAAGTCCGTTGCGGCATACCATGTATGCAGGAACATTATCTAAAAATGCTTGTATTTCTGGCTGATCAGATTGCATTCCAATTAAAGTTTGTCCATCTCCATTTAGAACCATTGCGGCTAACTGTTCCATATCTTGTGATTCAATAATTGATTGAATTTTTGCTTTCTGTTCAATAAATTTCATTTTTAAATTCAGTCGCATATTGTGTTACATAATATAATATTAAATATTGTTAAAAAAAAAAAAAATGTGCGCATATATATCTTTCGTTTTGCGATATATATTCTTAAACTATTAAACAATAAATTATTTTTAAATGTAAAACATATTTATTTATTTATATATAAGAATACTTCTTCTGATATATCATCCAAAGCTAAATGTCCTCCTGATTGGACAATACCGTTATCTGGTTCACCCCTAACAATACCCTCTATTTCCAAAGCTGGACTTGGAATGTTTGATTCTTTTTCAGTAAGCTGTCCCACATTATCATCATCGTCTAATGCGTCCTTCGTTTCGTTTATATTTTCCTACAGTGAAGTGTTATAAAGTGAAGTGAATGCTAGTACATATATAGTTTCGAATTATATCTATATATGTATATGTATGTATTTGTATATATATATATATATATATATATATATTATAGATATAGATACTACACATTTAAACATGTTAATTTGTTTCTAGTTTTCTTCTATTTATATTTACACATTTACATGGAATAAAAATTGAAGCGTAAACTACTATTTTACATAAAACCATGCCATTTGTATTTATTATATTGCTACAGACTAGCACAAGAATAGCAGATAGACGCTTCCACATTTATTCAAGCTAGCATTACCTCATCCATATGCAAAATTTCGTTTTCAGCATCAAATTGGTTATCAGTATCTTCAATATTTTGGATAGCTCTTTCGAAATCTATGTCCTTATTAAGATCTTCATTACTTCTAGACAACTTCTCTCCATCACTATTTATATCATAGTTATCAGCTTCATCATCTCCATTGTATTTATCATCATCATACTCATCATCCTGCTGTTTTCTAGCCGATTTAATTTTTACATTGTTTTCTAATGTCTGAATGGTTTCCTGACTTTTTCCTGAATTTTCTCTATTTTCTATGTTTTCGGTATTTTCTATAATTTTTGAATTTTCTTCATTTTCTGTTGTTTCTAAGTTTTCTTCATTTTCTGTGTTTCCTGTATCTTCCTTATTTTCATCGTCTTCTATTATATCTGTATTCTCAGCATTACTCTCTTTCATTGATGTTCTATCATCGTCTTTGATAGTGTTGATGTTTTCTTCTTGGCGTTCCATCTCTTCTTCAACGCCACTTATAATAGTTGTGTTGGTGTTCGGTATATTTTCATATTGCTTAACGATATCTTCACTAGCATCAATAATTGAGATTTTATCGCTTTCATTATCCAATTTATTTTCGTCACATTCGATAATTGTTGTTTCGTTCTCTTGATTCGCTGCTTCTTCATTTTCATTATCTATAAAATTATCACCCTTGCGAAATTCTTCATAGTTTACTTCTAAGGTTGCTTCATTCTCATTGTCACATTTAGTTTCTGCCGTTTCGTTTGCGATTGATATCGTGTCACTTTCATCATTATTAATTATAAGTATTTCCTGATTTTCAATATGATCAGTATCATTTTGTAAATTACTTTCAGGTTCACTAGTTTCACATTCCTCATTTTGAATTGAAGAATTTCGTCCATCTGCTTCATTTGCATTTTGGTCATAAGCGATATCTAAAGGACTATCTGCTGAATCTTGATTATTATCATCAGTCTGCAAAGTAAACAATTGTCGACAATATTTCTATACGATTTTATGCGTGACAAAATATATTTAGGGAAATGTTCGAAATTTTGACATAAAAAAGTTTAAAATGTAAAGATGATTATGCAAAAAGTTCAAAATACACATTTTTCTATTTATAAAATCATGAATTTAATTTTGTTCTATATATTACAATGCTTAATTTTTTTTGTAAAACTTATTGATCGTAATTTGCATCATCAATAATAACAAGTGCGAATAAAAAAAAATATTTTACAAATAATTTTCAAAAATAAAAACATTAATGAAAACTACTTGTAAATAAGAACAAAATTTTCATATTCAATACATAAATTAATTAGGGTATTGAGTGACACAGCGGAGGTGTTTCAATGAATACTACGAATATTTCGAATAACCTCTACATTAACAACTAGGTACATGTCTATTGTCTACTGCTGGTAAATGTATTTATAATTAATACCTTTATAAGATATCTAGATGATAGAATGTGAGAGATTACTGAAAATATAGTGTATATAAAGTTCTTGATTACATTCCAATAAACAAAACTTATTTATCAAACAAAAAAAAGACATAATTAAATTTTCCATCGTATAAATAAAATAAAATTGTAATTGTATGAATAAAATTTAAGATGTCACTACTGAGCTTCATTAAAACAAACACACACCAAAAAAAATAATTTATTTAATCTAATAATTTGAATATAACATTTTTAATGAATCAAAACCATTTTTCGGAATTAAAAAACTTTAGCATATTTTTAATAATAAATTATTATTATAAAAAACTGAATAACACACACAAGTGCGGTTTAATATACAAGAGGATATCTTGTGCGATGTGTTCTCCAGTTTTCACACAAATTTATTGTCATTTAATTATTTCCATTGTATTATCAAATTGATCGTAAGTGAATTGCATGGCAACATTTACAGAATATGTATACAATTTTTATGTATTTCTTGTGAAAAAATATTATTGAAAAAGAGATACCGTTTTATTGCAATAATGCACTAGGTATATATTTTTATATATGGTTTTATACAAAACTGAGCACATATAGGAAGCATATTATGTCACAGTTCAACTAGAATTAGTTTTTATGTATATACATATAGAATAAAGCGATTATTTATTTTTAAAGTGCACATGTCCTTGAGCAAAACAGTAGAAACCAAATACAGTGGAGGAAATATTTATAAAGGTACTTATATTTTTTTTTTTAATAAAATCTATAAATATGATTGGAATATAAATTTTTGGTCATTTTATTATTCTTTAGTTCTAAACAAAACTTAGGGTGGTAACTTTGAACACGGCTAGTAAAAATCCATGGATTTTTTGAATCACAATTTAAAAAAAAAAGTTCCATTAAAAGAAAATTTGTTTTTTTTATTCTCATGTAAAATATATATTTTCTGAAATGTGTCTTTTTTTTATATAAATAAAAATTTACGGTTTTTATCTGAAAACTTATAACTGAAATTTATATACAAATAACATACTTTTAAAATTAATAGTATACATAAAATATTATTATCACAAGTTCCAATACTGATGAAGCTCAGTCGCCATCGGTAAAGCGTCAATAATTCGTACATTTAATGGAAAACACAGGCGTATCGCACGAAAAACAATTATGCAATGTTTGAGATGAAAATATGTAAAACACAGTGAACACATTTTTAAATTGCATATAATACGATTCGACGTAATTTTAGGTGACATAAACTAAGAGGCTGTCCATAAAGAACGTTACGCCTTAGGGGGAGAAGGGGGGTCTGAAAAAATGTGACCATTTGTAATAGGGGGGTGGAAATTCATTATTCTTGCATTTTGTTTTACCTGGTTAACTCTTTGAAGAGTTTTGCCCACCTTTAAGTTTTGAAACGTATCCAATGCGGAGAACGGAATAATAAATAGAACATACAATTATGTTTTTTGCATGAACATTTAATTTTAAATTTAATTTTTTTTCAAAAATTTGTTTACTTAAATTTTTCTAAATTTGAATTATTTTAAATTTTTTTTTTTTCTGAAGTTTCAAAATTTTATTATAAGTACATATATCCTCCTATTTGTGTTGATTTTATTTAATTCCTTTATACTACAATTGCTGTCCTGTTAATTTGTATAAAATCTATCAATTTTTGACATCAGGGAGGGTGGGGGGTTACGCGCTGATGTGACCATTTGTGACATGGGGGAGAGGGTGTAGAAAATCTCCCAAAAAAGCGTGATTTCCTTTATGGACAGCCCCTAACGAGAGAACTGCGGAATTGTCAAATCAATCACTTCCTGGCGTTATGTTACTCCAATAATAATATTAATTTATCAATGCGGGTAAAAGATACTCTCTGTAGGATGGACCAAAATAAAATAACCATATTAAATAAATCTTATACTATCCCAGTTCTCTCTGTTTTGTATAATTTCGCAATTCATCAATGAAATGAATGATAGGTAGTTCACTTGACTTGACATCGTTAAATTTTCGTATAACACATGCACTTAAAAGATTAAGGAATTGATACGATTCATGATTTATAAACTACGAGGCTTGACTGTTAAGCCATTGTATTACATAGACAAAAAAAAGTCTAAAATAGCACAAAAATTCAATATCAAAATAGTCTTCACTTTAATTTGGCTTAAAAATTAAAAAAAAAAAAAAAAAAACTAAGAAAACCAATTCATTTGAAAATGAAAATACTTCAACGTCATATTGTCAACAAACTGTTTATAATAAAACTTGCAGATTACACATAAATTATATTAAGATACATATTTATTTTAAACCATTAGATTTAGCGCCGTTGGCTTCGCTTACATTTCCACAACATTTTTTTTACAGCAACTAAACTAAACTATATTTAAAAGCATCGAAAGCATACTTTTTTTTTTTAACAACAAACATGATTATTTAAACTACATTCACGTGCCATAAAAGAACGGTGGACGTTAAATACAATTAAACTTAAGCAATCTAAAAAAAAAAAAAGATAAAAATAGTGCAATTCATAATAGAGAATAATTTAATTGGCCGAAATTGATTTCTGGGTTTAATTATTAATAACTTACCGTTTTTTCTGGGCTATCTTCCATCGGTATACTATCATCTACTTCTAGTTGATTTTCAGATTCTGGCTTATCAGCATCAACAACATTATCATCATTCGAATCGATAATATTTTCGTTTTCATGCATTGACTGGCTATTTGATATTGCTGATCCACTGCGATTAATATTAGAATCTTCAGAGTCCTTATTATCTATTGCTGCCAATACAGATTCTTCTTCTATTGAATGCGGTGCATCATTTCTATATTTGCAATATAATGTAAAGCATAAAAATATAAGTTTTATTTAAAAAAAAAATCTTTCAATTATCGTTGATAATATTTCTATTTTTTAAAAATGTTTCGGATATATTTAAACCCTGGAAGTGCGTTATTAATTAGATTTCTACCCTACTGGAAAATTTAGGTATACTTTTCGTATACCTTGGAAGGCAGTTATTGGAACAAATTGTATACTTTCCAAGGTATACTCTTTGCAAAAAATACTTTATACGGTATACTTCATATACCTTAAATGGTATTAATTATATATACCTTGCAACGTATATAAGGTATACCAAATAAAGTATTTTTTGCAATAAAAGTATGCCTTTGAAGGTATAGTTATACAAAAAGTAAACTTCGGAAGGTATTGGCATACAATTTGTTCCAAAAACGACCCTCCATGGTATACAAAAAGTAAACCTAAATTTTACTAGGGTATCATTAATGAAAATTTAAAAAAAAATAAAGCTATCCAAAGAGAATGCGAATTATTTTTTTCAAAGGTTATATTTAAAAGACTAGCCGAAATCAAAAATATGAGTTGTAATTAAATTTATTTAATCATTAAATATTAATAAATTCGCACCCAACGTCTAAACTTGGTGTTGATATAGTGTCTATAGTGTCTCTAGTTATGGGCGATTGACCAATTCGAATAACATCTGAAGATCCTCTCCGTGGTACGTTACTGCTACTTATTTTATTATAATTTTCGTAAGTTGATTGACTTTTTTTCACAAAATTATTCTGTTAAAAAACAAAAAAAAAAGTAAATTACTGAAATTTATCAACAAATGACCATAATTAATAATTACATTATTCAAATTATTGGATTTATCTTCATCGAGCATATTCCAATCATATTGCGCTTGTAATCCAAGCTGTGGTATTCTTGGTGCATCGGGAACTATTGTTAATAATGATCGATCAATATCATGTGGCCTATTTTTATAATAAGATGCAGTTTTCATTTTCTAAAATAGATATTTTATCATTTATTTGGTTAAATAATAATTATTAATTAAATCTTTATTACATAATCACAGAATTGTTCATCAGCGCCAGCTTGTACCAATTTATTGTATATCTCTGGACTACCGGCCCAGTGCAGTGGTGTTTTACCCGTGCTATCAATGTCTGCCGTGGCGCTCGGCCATATACTTAATAAATATTCAACAATGCCTAAATGATTTAGGCCAGCTGCTTTATGTAACGGTGTTAAACCATTTGCATCTTTGCTAGATAGTAAAGATTTCGGTACCGGTGCAGCGGTTTTTGCAATTAATAATTCTAAATCATTATCAACAACAGCAGAATGCACTTCCTTAATTACGTTCTAAAATGGCAATGATAATCTTTAATCAATTTACAAAAAAAAAAAAATATATTTATCATAAAATATTAATACCATAACATAGGGAACAGCATCCAAAAATTTTTTCACTTTATTATTGGAACTGACTTCTGTGCGGAGTCGGTTTCCTTGTCCCTCCCATAATACTTGAGTCAGTTTTCCTATGTCTTTATCGTGAATCCAAATTCGTATGTTTGATGGTTTAATGACAATGGCTATATAAATAAAAATTGTGATTTTATTAATTTTAAAATTACTTCTGTTAAAATTACTTCTGTAAGTTTCAAATATCATCAAAACATCGATTTTTCAAAATCTAATAACTACGAACTTAAAAGTAAACTACGAATGAGCAATATATTATTTGAAAGGCATTGACTTGCTCTAACTGCTGAACAATACAGAAATACAATTACTTGTAACGAAACCAAATTATGGTGCTTTAAATAGGACCAGAAAAGTTGCTTTAGAATTTCCAAGTACTGGTGCAACCCGATCTGGATGTTCTATTTTTGTTCTCAGCATAACTGCTATGTAAACCAACATTTTTCGGGAGCCGATAAGTTTTTTCAAATTCCCAATTTTCATATCCAACCATAGATTCTTTTCGTTATTTTATTTGTTTTCGTTTCGGTAGGTTCAGAATATACATCGCATTTTCTATAAGTACTTTAAATTCTTCATCACTAGAACTCGATGAATACGATATGATTCATCTAATGATGAATTCATATTAAATAATTTCCAATAATTCAAAAAATTATTTAAAACAAAAACCAATCGTAGCTTTTATTAACTATAAAGTGTGAAAGAACGACATTTCCATAAGTCATAACAGCGATTTACGTATTACAAGTCGAGACCTGTAAGCCATCAGTGTTACTAAGATCGAGATTTAAACAATTTAAGCTGTAGTTACTGAAGCTTATGTTTAAACTCAGTTTAAATTTCTATCAGCCTGAAGTTTACGGACCTAAATATAATTCTACATATTTGAAATTTCTTTACTATTGTTTAAGTCGTTACATTAGTTCATCCACCTAAAAAAAAAAAAATTTAAGCATTTTTCTCACGATATCTTATGTAGGGTGAAATAAAGGGTCTATTATAACAAAATAATAAAGTAATTAATTCAATATCCTCAATATTTATTTCTTTTAAGCAATAATCAATATATCATTTTTCCTTTAAGTTATCAATTACGTGATATGTATGTATAGTAGTCATCCCCATATTTTTTTTTATTACATTAATTTTTTTCTCTTTTTTATTTCACTGTGACGAGAAATAAGGTGTAGCGCGATAATAAGTAGGTAGTTAGTTACTTTTACTATAGATACAAGATACAAGGTATTTTATTCTATTATCAGTAATATTAATGACTATTTATTTTGAATATACTTACTATCTAAACATTTCAACTATATTTCATTCATAAAAAAAAAAAAAAATACTTAATAATAATAATAAAAAAAAAAACAACGTATTTTCTCATACCTTCTTTATTCGTACCACTGTCCCGTGCTTTCTGTTTCATTGGATTATTCATTGGGAAAACTATTTTAAAAAAAAAGAAAAGAAGAAGATATTTTATTAGTTACCGCACAATATTGTACACACCACAATTAACAAGCAGACAGAAAAAAAAACAAATTGACCTAATTATCGTCAATTAATTTTTAAATATATTTAGCGTGATCATTGCATTTAATTTTTTTTTATCTGTGTCCGATTTTTTTTTTTTTATTGTTTTGTTTCTTTTGAGGTTATTATAATAACCAGTAATATTTATTAGAAACTATTTCAATTTAGAAGAATTTTTTTTTTATAAATTTTTAGTTTTTATGATACAATATTTATATCAAATTTTTAGAACCAAATGGAAACCATCAAAAACTTCTTTATTTTATTTGTTGTCAATTTTATAACCATTTAGATAAGCAAGTTGTATGATAGTTTCGTGGAAACATCAACCAGGTCAAATAAATAAATAAAAAAAAAACATTTAGCAGTAATTGTATATAGGTATAAATGTATTATAATTCTGCGTAATGGTCAAAAAACCAATCATATTAAATCAAATAAATCAAGTATAAAATAGGCACGTATTTAAATGTTCAGTAAATAATCCCAATGTTCGGTAAATTGTCCAAATGTTCAAATTACTCCGGATTGGGATATTTTCACAAAGAGAGAGAATGATAGGTTTATAAAAGAGGAATATAACGAAGAGATCCCCACTTATCACCAGTGGGGCCCTAGCGGAAGAAAAATGTTATTCAACAAAATGTATCTTTTTCTATCGAATTTTGGAAAAGTTTACTGAATATTTGGATTGTTTTCTACCGAACAAAAGATTTTTCTTACTGGTAGAATAAATAGTTCCCTATAATATATATGTATTAGGGTGGATCGACTTTTTCAGAACTGCCGGTACCATTGTTTTCTGAGTTGCATTTTGTCTCAAGACTATCGTCATATTTTTTTTTTTTTTTGCGATCTTCGAGGTGCTTGCCTCAGCCATTAGGTAGAACCACATGGTTAAAAAAAAGACCACATGGTTTAAAAAAAATACCATGTGGTTAAAAAAAAGTCATGTGGTTAAAAAAACACCAAAAAAAACCACATGGCTTTTTTTTTAACCACATGGTATTTTTTTTTAACCTCATGGCTTTTTTTTAACCATATGGTTCTACGTTCTACCTTATGGCTGAGGCAAGTACCTCGGAGATCGCAAAAAAAAAATATGACGGTAATCTTGAGACAAAATGCAACTCAGAAAACAATGGTACCGGCAGTTCTGAAAAGTCGATCCACCCTAATATGTAATAATATTAGGGTGACTCAAAATATTAAAGTATCTTGGATTTCTTAGCCTAACATATTATATGTGATAGGATTTGGCGCCAATAAGAACTGTACAAAATTTCAGCTCGATCGGTTAACTTTAAAAGGTCCCTCAAAGTGCCTAATTTTCAAGTGGTAAAAAAAAAAATGGCCAAACCAATACTTGATTTTTTTCAAAATTCGGCCGAATTTGGGACGATCAAAACAAACGTTAAGTTCAAATCAACATTATTTCCCTACAATAAAATGTTTGGGGCGTGAAAAAAGTTTTGGACATTCTCTTGAACTGCTATGATTCAAATAATAATAATATAGAAAAAATTGATGTCATAGAATCGTAGAATTATGGTTTTAAACTTAACGTTTGATTTTGATCGTCATAAATATCTTGAGACACACGATATAGTAAAACAAAAAAATTTAGTTATAAATACATAATTTTTGTATTTCTCATGTTATGGCCAACTCACCGCCTCAATTTTTAATATATTTTAGTTTATGAAATCATCCCAGTGTAATTTAGATATGTAGGTACTGTTTTATATGGAATTATGGCGAAATAATAGTGTAAAATATATACCTGTACCGCCGAGTTTATTCGCATGCGGAATTAGCAAAATTTCATGCAACTTTACCCTAGGTTCGCACTTGATTTAGTTTACTCGTTTTTTTAGTTTTCACGTTTTGGTTTGTTCATACATGTAAGCAATACAATGAACTATAACACTAGAAGCCAAAGAAAATAATTTCTTTAAAAAAACGCAATTCATTTTATTCGAAACGTTCATTTTATCTTAATTATTTAATGATATGCACACTGGAGTAAAAAGATAAAAATGACCGGAATCTTAAAAGTGTAATTGGGCTACAACTACGGTAAAAATTTTGTATCGCGTTCACTTTATTTATTTCGAGATAATTTACATTAATTTCAAAAATAACCAACTGCAGCAAATTTAAATTAAATACTGTGAAGGGGGCTGAAAAGAATACCTTTTTAAAAGATAAATCACAGCTAAACGAAGTGTTGTACAAAAAGTGACCTTCTAAAAAAAAAAAAATAACTACATATTTGCTAAAGGTCCGGTTTTTGTACGACACTTCGTTTAGCCGTGAGTCGTCTTTTATTAAAAAAAAAAAAATCCCTTATCATCCCGTTTCACGATATGTTTATATACTATCTGTTATTTTAATATGCATTTAAAATATGAAACGATATCTGATAAGCCAGTTGAACTTTAGCTGGCATCGAGATAATTAATTCACACCTTTATTTCATCAGTTTATTGTTGGTGAAATGATTACACAACAACTATTACTTCAAATATACCTATATATGTATTATGTTATCACACTGAACATGGTAAGAGAATTCAATCCCGGAGCAGTTTTACAATCCCGGGATTTCAGGATTTTGATTCTATAATCCCGGGATTTTTAAAAATTGCAATATTAACGAAATA
>JAABKK020034101.1:0-14819 GCA_011634745.2 Catotricha subobsoleta
AATTACTTTTAACGTATTGTAACAATCGCAATAAGATAATAATTATGTTCTAGAAAAATACAATTTAAAAAAAAAAATCAAATCAAAGCAAAGAAATTGAAAAATCAAAAATATACAAAAGTATATAATGAATTCAAGTTTCTGATGTATGTGTAGGTTATCCGGCATGTAGACCGGCTTTTTCAAACTTTATTGGACAGGTTATTTTTTTTTTTGCTCTTTTCAAACATTCGGTTAAAACTATTCGAAAAAAAAAACATTGATTGAAATTGAATTCTTTAGATTAGACTAAAAGAATTATAATAGAACATGATAGAAAAATGCTATTACTAAGACACAATATAATTAATTATTTTGAAATACAATTTCTTTCATCCGTTTATTCTCTTTAATACTGAAAATAACGAAAATGAAAAACTTTGTAATTAAGTATTAATCAAAGTTCACTGTTTCTGAATTATTAATGACTTTGAATCGCATCGAAGCAAAAACAAAATAAACTATTTTAATACTAAATTAACCTTGCAGAATTTATATAATTAATATAAAATATTCTAATAGATTCGAGTTATGTATGAACATATTAAAGAATGTTCTAATATTCTACGCATAATTTTTTTGATTCTAAGAGCGAAATTCACTTAGAATGCTATTAGGTAGATATTTGTGTATTCAGTATTTTTCCAGAGATCAGATCAGAGGTCAGATCATATAAATGCTTAATTACCAATTCAAAATAATGCATCGTTTCGATCATTAAATATTGTAGACATAATATTGTCATTAATTAATTATAGATATTCTATATTAATATATTTTTTATTGCTTTTGTTATAATATTTCCATGTTTTAATTTGTTAGTTTTTTTTTACTTCATTTTTGAGAAATTTGAAAAAATTGGTTTACAAATTTTTTTTTTTTTGTTTTTCTGGAGTGCAGGAGTGGCCGGGCGATTTTTGATGGTCGATATACCTACCAAAAGACTCAGATTTTTTTTAAGAAAAATATACATACTGGCTTGTTTTTTTGAACCTTCAAAAATTTGTTTTTCCTTTTTTTTTAAATTTCTTTCAAAAATGAAGTCGTGTACCAATCCATTGGTAGCTTGTTTTTAATTATTATTAAATGATTGGACGGACGCCAATGGTTTTATTGGTGTATGACAAAGATAATAATTTAACCTTGATATTTAAAATTAAGTCATTTTTTATTTTTGTATCACAAAACGAAATCAAAATTAGAATAAAGTATTTGATGGAAGCTGAACAATTAAAAAAACAGAATATTGTTGGGTATGCTCTTTTAATTATATATATATTTAAATAAAATCATAGAAATTATCTACTTAACCGGATTTTAAATTTAATTTTGGAATAAAACCTTTAGAATGCTCTTGACCCTTAATTGAATAGAAATACTAAAATAAATAGAATTAATATATGTAATAGTTGTAATTCAATTCCGGATATTATTATTTGATCGCCTCAAAAACAAAAGTACCGCCTAAAATACAAAACTTATTGCCGAGGACAATTCCCTCTTTACCATGCGGTCAATTTACTAGAATATAATATTATTTTTATATTAATTAGTTTCCCCGCTCTAGGCTCTCTATGTGAAAATAAAGAAAAAATACTATTTTGCCGATTTAAAATATGAATTAAACGGATTTTTTTTTTTTATTGTATGTATTTTCTGTATTTTCAGGCGATCAATTTTTGTTCTTCGGGCGGTACTTTGTTTTTTTCAGGCGATCATTTAAATGTGTGCCATTCAATTCTAATATAAAAAAAATTATTTATCGATGAAACTCAGCTTCCATTGAAATTGAATTAAAATAATTTGAAAACAAAATCGATTACTAACTAATTTGATTTCAAATAGAAAATATAGTATTTGTGTGAATTGATTATTTCAAATTTCAAATGTGATTAATATAAATAATTTAAAAGCGTATGATTTAAGAATATAAGCAGCAATTAAACATAGATATCGTAACGTAATGTTTAAAATTAACTAGAAAAACGACTTTTTGTTAATTGTGCTGTGAGATTAGCATTAAAAAAAAACAAAATATGATATTTTTTTTATCTATGAATTGTCGTTTTATGCAACAAATTTAAATTCGAATTGTAAAATCAACAACGCGCTATTCTTATCACGAATTTATTCAGACGAATCCTGAACACATTTTGTATCCAGGCAACATTAGAGATTTTACGCCTTTCATTAAAACTTTCTGTTCTCAAACTTTTGGAGTAAACATTTTGGTCAGTTATTTGAAATAGAAAATATATTTATTTTTTTTTAATATATTTATTTACAAAAATATCTTTTTTTTCTTTATTTATTATATAATATTTTTTTATTTTATTTTTTTTTTATACAAAAATATATATATTTGAATAACAATACACAAAAATAAAACAGTTAAGTAAATGCATTTTAAAATTTTAACTGAATTAAAAAAAAAAAAATATAATTGATTTATGAACTAGAAAATTGGTAAGAATAAAAAATCAAGCATTAGAATAGAAATAAATCATACAATAAAAAAAAAAAAATAAACAAAACAGTCATGAGAAATATGATGCTCCTTAGAGTAAATATATAACCAAGTGTAAAAAAAAAAATCGTGTAATATTACAACGAAATAAACTGAATAGCAGAGAAAGAAAAATGTTGCAGATCATATAATATTTATATTAACTGAGAATCACATTTCCGCTGTATATAGTTAATACACAATTTATTTTATCCACGCGCACTAGGCTTATTATTTCCTTCGGATGCATAGGGATCTTCTGTTGAAGGTAGTGTGGCCAAATATTCTAAAGCGCGTTGAATTGCTGGTGGAATTGGTGGTGGTGTTGGAAGATGGTCTCCCTATAAGTTATAAATGAAAATATAATATTGTGTACTTGCAAAATTTTCAATAATTAAACATTTAAAAAAAAAAACAACAAAAAAATCTTACTGTTGGTTGAAATCCATTCTCATCAGCGATATATTGAACACTAATTATTTGACCATCTGGTGCTGTGTAGGAATATTGACCTTGAGCTACCTGTGAAATTAACAAATAAAAGAAGAAATAAAAAATCATGTTTAAGTGAAAACCTTTTATATTTTAATAAAGCGATAATTAAACAAAATCTATAACTATTCTAAATTCTAAATATTCTGTCAAATATTATTGGCAAAATTTATTTCAAAAAATAAATAAATAAAGAAGAAAAAAACCAACTTAAAACAGCTACAATACCATTTTTTTTTTTTTTTCGAAAGATAATTAGTGAGTAAGTATATTATTGCTTTTACCTTGTCTTAAATAAGCAGAAAACAATACAGCACATAATATTATTGATTATTATTGTCTTCACTTTACAGTGTTCGAACAAAATTAAAAGATATCCATCATATGCCCGAAACCCGTTCAAACATCAAAGCAAACAGAAATAATAATTAATGGGAGTAGGCAGAAGGCACACCGTATATATTTTCTTTCTATTTATATTGTACAAGTTGATTGTTTATCTTATTGATTATCTTAGCACATGTTTTATCTTTAGATGTCCTTATACCACTTATTATATATATCAATGTGTATTTTCTGTGTCAACAAATCACTTTGCTCTTTATTTTATAAATACACTCTAACATTTCTAATATACTTAAACTTAGCTCGCACCTATTTCTGATTGAGAAAACAGTGAACAGAAAATCTTTCTAGATATATATGTAAGTGTACCATATATATTGAATATATATATATAATGAAATGATAGGCAAAGCAAAGCAATTCCATCATCCTTAATATCTTTCAATCATTAAATACATGCCAACAAAACATATATGTCTTATATTTATTATTTCTTTTTCTTTTTGATATAACTAACTACGTTTTATTTTATATATATTTATATATATTATATATTCGATGAAAGAAATGTACAATATTTTTCGAAGAAAATGAAAATGTTTATTGAATCAATGAACAATAATTTTCAATTGAATAAATCTATTGATTTATAAAATAAAACGAATAATAATGTTTAAAACGTTTCTCTATAAAATAAAATATAATATAAAAGAAGAAGCGAGAATATACAGAAAGAACAAAAAAATAAAAAAATAAAAAAAGTTTAAAAGTGTTTTCATCCTTTTTGATATTATTATTGCCTATTATAATTCATAGAATATGTAAAATAAAAAGCTAAGCTAATAAAATAAAATATGTCAAAAATATAAAACAATCGATTAAATTCCTTTCATCTCCTTTCATATGAATGAGAATACTTGAATAAATATTAAATTTAGTTCCGTTTTGAAAGTAACCAAAAAAAAAAAAAAAAACGAATAATAATAATGATAATAATAATAATAATCATAAATGAAGAAAAAACGTATTAAGCTGTACTACGATTTAAGTGTACCGTAAATAAGCAACGATATAATTATCTAAAAGAATTATTGCTTTTATTTTTCATTTTGAAAATCATAAACACGAATTTATTTTATGGGTGCGTAGTTTGATTGAATTTATTACCAGGAAGGATACAGGAATATGATAGAATTTTATTGGTCACTAATTAATTTCATTGAATTGAATTCTGTATATTTTCCAATTTGGAAGTAATTATAAGATTTAAAGTAAAATTGTGTGATTGTTTAATTGTATTCTAAGAATTTTGATACAAAATCGTTTTTATATTCATTAAGATAATTAGGTACGGAGAATTTAAATTAATATTTTGCTTAAAGAACTTTCCAAGTTAAACTCAAAATATAAAAAAGTACAATAACACGAATCATAATTTGAATAAATCTTTATTATTATTAGAAAACTTCATTTGATCAATTTTCCGAAGAGCTTATATTGAACTGCGCACAACTTCATTTGTCGATATCACAAATAAGTAAACAATTAAAAAAAAATATTATATGTTGTTTACAACGAAAATGCACAGAAGTTGCTGTCATAAGGAAATATTATAATTGAATATATCTAACGTATTGGTCAATAAATAAATAGAAATTGATGTTATTATTACAGCTCTTTGTTTAATTTGTTTTAATAAAAACAATATAATCTGTATTATGATAGCCAAGAAAAATAAATAAAAACTGTAATTAATCATTTTCATATAGTTCTTAATAATTTGCTCTACATTTTTATTTTTTTTTTGTTTCTATATCCACCAAACAGCATTAAAAAGAAAATAAATCATTTTGTTCTACAATTAAATAGAAATATTATATTCAAATATGCATAAAGAAATTATATTACAATATGCTAATTACAAATGATAACAATTAATCATATAGTGACAAATAAAGTTCAAGATCGATTTTAATGAAACAGTGCGCGGTGTTCTTGGTTATTTAATTTATCCTGGTGCGGATATACCGCAAATAAAACATTATATGTATTATTAAATTGCATTAATGAAATAGAAATAGAAAAGAAGTATTTAACGTGCATTATACGTCTGATTCTTAAAAAGTTCAAGGTTTAAGAATAAGAAAAAACGTTTTTTAATTAACAACTATTTGTTACATGATTTTTGGTATTAATTATATATTAATATTATATATATATCTGTTACATGAACCCGCTACCTGGTAACAGTGCCGCCATACATAACATTTACAATCAGTCTAAGCAATCAACATTTTTAAAACTAATAAACTTCTTTATGGATGAAGTGTGAAACATACACATATAGTTCCAGTAATAACAATTTTTCCTTACTTTTACAACATTAAGACAATTTAAAAGTTATATTGCTTAATATGAATGCAAATATACATCTTTTGACTAATTGAAATTTGAATAGATCATAAAATTTATAAATACATCAATTTATTTCAATTCATTTAAACATAATAAATTGCATTTTATAACAGAGACGCATAGACATCAAACAAAAAAACATATAGAAAACGAAAACGAAAACCTATAGCCAATATTCATATGCTGTATTTAATATAATGCCTGTATGTTTTTATAAAATATTTGTAACCTTTACGACCTCATCGACATATTACCACAATTGTATAAATGCGCACAAATAAAATCTATATTAGAGTCAAGTATTATTTAACATTATAATAAAATTGTTTAAAACATATATACATATATGTATAATTGTATATAGATATTTAATGAAGAAAAGTCAAAGGTAATAATCAATTACCGAACGTTCAATTTGGTTTACATAATATTCGTTGCAAATTAGTTTTAGATTTTGTAATAAAATATATTTATTATTTATTGAAAAATGCTTGTTTATAAATTAGAATATGTCAAGAGTTCTGCAGTATGTTTACGAATAATATATAAATATTATTGAAAGATAAACAATAAATATTATGAATGAATGGAAAAATGTATGAAGTTACCGCTAATTTGAAATGGCATTATAATTTATTGATTTCGATTTAAGATTATTATTATAAATTATTGATTGTAATGAGATATAGTTTTTGATACGCGCGTTTAGCAATGAAGAATTGATACACATTTTTATTTACTATATATTATTTTTAGTTTTTTCAAAAAAATACTACGTAAGTAAGGTAAATGTAAATGGCTTTCGGTTTAAGAATTAAGACCGACTAACTACCATAATTATAAACTTTCAATTAATTAATTTCTCCTAAAATATATAGAAATAATACAGAAAGGTACTACTTACTTGTGCCTCTTGATCTGGAATACCAGCATTCTTTAAGAATCCTTGTTCTTCGGCTTTAATCCCATTACCGGTTTCATATGCCCATTTATATGAACCATCAAAATTTACTTCCTGCTCTTGACTTATAATTGGAATTGGTTCAGTACTTGAGCGTGGCACTTCCTGATTTTGTGGTGCAGCTAATGTGCATCCAAAGAGTGCTGTCATAAGTATCTGTATTTTAATGTTGATAAAAAAAAAAAAATTAGAAAATAATTGGAATATGTTGAATGTTAAATCATTTCAAAAATCACATATTACACAACTCTGTTTTAAGAATTCTCGGTAATGCGGTTTTAGTTCACAAAATTATTATTTTAAATGAAAACTGATTAGTAAAAATTCATTTACTTGACAAAGTAAAATATAAATTTTTATTCATTTCTTTTTATATCACAAAACGATGATTTTGTTTTTAATTTATCAAATTTAACCAAGAATTGAATGAGATTTTTAAACCAAACCATGATTATTATTTTTTTTTTTTTTGTTAAATAAATAAACTTACAATGTACTTCATTTTTGCAATATTTTAATTATAATCCAATGTTTGCCAGAAAATATGTAAGAAAACTAAACACTTTTCACAACAATATTCAGACTGTGCCTTTTTGAAGAAATGTTATGGTTATTTATACAATTTTTGCGGTACATGGAGGGTCAATTCCCTCTCCTTCAATAATTTATAATAAATGACTATAAGCACCCAATTCCTCGCACCATCAGCATCACCATCAATATTTCGCATATATCCATCGCTCAATAATCACCACACACCACAGAGAATTGTTTATGCAGAAATAAAATAACGTTTTTTTTTTTTTTCTTTATTTTTCGTAATATCTCACAACTCTCTACATAATACACAGTAAGTACATTACACAGTAGTAGATGGTAACTACAATCTACACCACACAACAAAATAACAATACAAAAATCGCTTAATATAAATATTATTGTTTGCTTAAAGGTACCTCCACTCAGTTTTTTTTTTTTCTTTTTTTGTTAATACAAAAAGAAAAATTAACTGCAACACAATTCACAATTCAGTAATAAATAAAAACATCGTTGTCGTTACGGATCTGCTGCCTAAATTCACTTTTAATAATTTCTTCTTCGTTATTATTACCATCGAATTAACTGCGGATATTATTTAGTAATTGATGTAAGTAATTGTAAGTTTTTCTAAATACCATTGGTTAGTGGTAATCTATACCATATTTCATATGAATGTGAAGCGTGTTAGTTCAGATGATTTAATTTTCTGATAATTTAGGCTACGTTGGTAATGATGGTGTCCAACAAAAGCAATAAAAGTTTAATATTTTTAATGGTTTAGTTTATTTGTCTATTCACCATATATAAATACATGTGTATTGTTCAAAATATTGAATGGACATTGATTTAAAATATTTGTGTTATTAGTTATAATATTAATGTAACCAAAAACCAAAAAATTAAAAAAGATTGACGTATTTCATAAATTTATTTTCAATTACAAAACAATAGTTAAGGAAATAAATAAATAAAAAAAAAAAAAAACAAAAAGAGTTTCAGTTAATTATTAACCATTTTGTTAATATTGAATTAAGCAAAAAAATGCGCAAGCGACATACAATTCTTCTCGATTTCTTAAGTTAATTTAAAACTAAATATTAAATCTATTATAGTAAACTTAATAAGTCGAAAATTCATCATATATTTTCTTTTTTCAAATAAACTCATATTTAAAATAATAACATCGTGAAATTTGTATTCAAATATATGTATATGTATTATGAGTTAACATGGTTTTGAATGAAATTCAAAATATATAGAACAAGTTCAAGTATAATAAAAAAATTTGGATACACTATATTCATGGACATGACATGTTTACCTATCTAAAAATTATATTTAATAAGTCATATTGCGATATAAATGCACAATTACATTGTTTTACAATTATGTGAACTGTTTAATCTTAATCGCACAGGCGTACAATGGATAAAAATCATACTCAGTTAATTTCCTATAGTTTTAATGCACTATACAAATATCATGCATTTATACAAAAAATTACAATTGCCATAAAATATAATAGAAATATCTAAACTAACCACCTCACTACTTGCTTCATTTTGAATTGCAATATACATTTTTGTAAGTTCATATTATTTATATTTAATTTGGTGTTTTGTTTATATATGGTATATGGCAAAAAGAAAAAGATACAAGAACAAATATTTCAAATTGCACAGTCATAAAATTCTCACCGAAAATAATATTTATTTTCGCACTATAGAAATCACAACAAAATGATATTTTTATATCCGAAATTGTAATTGTAAATATTTCACATACTAGTATTTGCCCTTTATTAGATAAAAAAAAAAAAAAAAAAAACGGCACTAATTAGAGAACTTCAAACATAATAATTTTGCATGCCATGAATTATGTTACGGCTCACTTTTATAGTACAAACAGCTTAAGTACCTAAATATTAAGAATATTGTTTATTGATTTAGCTCGAATTTTAGACTGGATTCCTGCTTTTACGGATCACTACATAATAAACAATATCGTCTAGAACTTCATTTTGGAACAAAAAAATATATTTTATGATTAAAAATTTGCTTAAAATATTTTTTTCCAAATATGTCATGGATTCACTTTTAAACGCTAAAACAATAATAATTACTTTTAATAATATTATTAAATGTCAACCAAAACAGTTTTTTTTTTTTTTTGTTTTTTTTTCATTTTCATTTTTATTAACAAATTAACATAAATAACTATTATGAAATCAAAAACATTCTTATTTAATTTTAAATAGTTTGGTATCTCTAGCGAAATTGCATACACGAAAATAATTAAATTCAATTAAATGCAATTAAATTTTTGTGTACTGCATGCAAATAAAACCAACTAGTATAAACTTAAAGAAGCCATACTTCCATATTCCAAATCATTATACCGAATACTAAAACATAAAATCCTACGCGCTCGAAAAAAAAAATAATAATATATATGTATAATAAAATTTGTTTTATTTTATTTGTTTTTAAACTAGCATTTGAAATACCTTTCGCAGTTAAATGAAATCTTTCAGTAAATAGAAAAATGAATTTTGTTGCTTTACTTTGACCCCCGTTAATCATGGATCAAGGAGCAATAATTTGATTTAGCATTTTGTTTATAGCATAATATTTTGTTGTTTGTGTTAAAATAAGTAGAATATAATTTTCAAATGGAAGAAGTTCGTATATACCCATCATCAATGTAGTACATGAATTGATATTTGTTTCTTATTTTATGGTTGATAATTGATTTAGTGCGTTGTCAACGAACGTTTTAAAGATATAATGATAATAATAATAATATGATGATTATGATGATGATGATGATGATGATGGTGATCAAGCCAGCAATGACCTATTACAAGAATTTTAAGTAAAAACTTGATTTTTATATAATTATTATTAATTGCATATTTAGAGAATTTACATTTATATTGTTGACACATTAGATTTTGAATAATTTAATTAATATAAAAATCAAATTCTTATTCTTTAACGGAAACTTGATTGCTTTTTTCTTCGTCTGTCTTTTTTTTATTTATTTTTTCTCGATAATATTGCATGAAAATAATGTTGACATAAGAGCACAAGATCACTCACACCCAATTATTACCCATCATGGAAATGCCGATTTAATATTAAGTAAATGATGGTGTGCTTGTGAATTAAATCATCAATTCTTATGAATTTTGTTAGGATTATATAAATAAATAATTTTTTTTCTAAATATAAATAATTATAATTGTGGTAATTCAGTACCTTTTGTGTAAGTAGATATGATTTACCTGCGCATGCGATATAGCAATTACTCATAAATAAATGTGTGATTAATTCATTTCATATAAATATATATAGGAGTTGCTATATAGAGTCTGGGTACTTAGACTTACCTATTTACATAGAATATTTATTACCTAATTGTGTATTTCCGTTTATTTTAAAATAGAAATTGTATTTGTTCATTTTTAGATATATGATTGACTTTGTAAACATACTTCACTGAGTATTTATTAAAAATTAGTGATCGGTTTTATTTACCGAAGTTGACATAAATAAAATTATTACCAACGAAACGAAATATTTTACTTAATAAACGAAAATGAATGAATAATTTCACAAGTAGTCGTAATTTATTTATTTATTAAAAACGCATTTATCGAAAATAGAGGCTATAAATGGAAAGACCTTTTACAATTTGTTATTTTTTTTTTTAATTATACACATAATAATATATACTGAGAATTCAAATCAATTGAATTTAAATGGGATATTTTGTAGATTATAGTCTTATTCTAATAAATTCGCTAATTAATTAAAATTATTTCAGATCAAATTATGGTATATTAAAAATAATAAACCCGACTTCAAGTTCCTTGTAATTTGTTTAACCAATATATTATTTTATTTACGATAATATTATTATATTATTATTATAAATTGTTATATTGCTATAAAGACCATAAAAAATAATCTAAATTCATTCAAGTAAAAGCCGAAAGCTGAACATGAATATAATCAAATAAAATTTTAATACATATAAGCGATAAATGTATAAAATTACTTTGTAATCGTGTCTTTTTGCACATTTAGACAAATTCATTAATCAAATAAACATCCAACCATTACTATACACAATTTATATTACTTACAATTTACTTTATAGTGTTTTGTGGAAGCTAAATAAAAATACAATAAATATGAAATGCAAATGATATATAAATTTAAGAGAATTTTCTTTAGAGTTGCCTCGTCTGTGTCTCTACATTGAATTGAAATTGATATTTCGCAGACGACACAATAATTATCGTTATTATGTTGTTTGTCTTTTACATATTTATTTAGTATGGATTTAAATTTTTATCCATTTTATTGTAATATATGTTTTATTCAAATGAAGATTAGTTGTGAATTGAAAAGTTATTTTTCGTATGTGATATTGTTATTATTATGATTAGATATTAGTATTTTAAGCTTAAATAAAATAAAAAAAATTATAAGTAAAGTAATTGTAATTAAACACGTATCGGATCAATCGCTATAACTATTTCCAACTTCAACTATATCATTACACATTAAATGTAATTATTTCTCGTCTTGAAATAATTATTAAACAATTTATTGCATTTTTTCATTTATCGTACCTACTCGTATATATGTTGTTTTTTTTGTTGGTTTTTTTGTTTTTTTATTATATATCTACTTTATAGTAAATAAATAATAATATAGCAACGATTTTTATATATTTATTTATAAAAAATTAATAATAATAAAAAAAAAAAACAAAAAATAATAATAATAAAATATTATTATATATATATATTGTTACAATAGTAATAATTCATATTATATAACAATAACGATTACCAAAAAAAAGTGGTATTTTCTTAATTCAATGAGTTGTTCACCAAATAATATCCTATCATTTTGTTATTCCGCGATAAAGTGGAACCACGTATTTTTTTTAATGCACGGATGCAACTATTAAAGGTGGCCTGCTAAAAAGTTCACCCATTAGGCTTTTTACTTTTGTGCCCTATCTCCTCCTTAGACGGCACCGCTAATGCTGAAATTAGTTTAGAAAAATATATGGTGTGCTAAGATAAAAATCAAAAATATTATTAAATAATTTATTATCATATTGATATTATATTATATTTAAACATAAAAATGACAAAAAAAATAAAATTTAACGATATTTGTTCGTTTTTCATCATTAAACGATTTTCGAACAGAAAAATAATGATTATTTTAGCGCGAAAATAAAAGCGTTAGCTATTTACAGTACAGTACGAGTCGAGACCAACATGGCGTCTACTGCGCATTGTCAAAACTAGATTTAAGTTCAGTTGGCTTTGAAATCTTATCTATCTTACCTACAAAAAGTTAGTTCTTAGATTGACCATGTTTAAGTTTCATATAAAATTGGTGGCGTTGCATGCTTTGTTGGAGAACGGTGCGCCACCATTTTAATATGAAAATCTGTCATGGCCAATCCAAAAACTAACTTTTAGAAATTGATCAATTGAAGTTCAGTGGTGTGCGCAGAAGAGGACGAATTTCGTGTATCATGCTTCATAATACGACCTGTACTTAAAAAGTTTCCGCTTTGGCTAATGAACAATTTCGGCGGCATTATTCATTCAATTCCGTTGATAAACAGCGGCGCTGTTAATTCTACTAATTAATTAATGATGTATGTATGTATACATATAATCATTTTCGTTCTCGAGCATTGGAGCAAAAATGAATCAGCATCACACAAAAACGATATTCTGTCAATATCTGATACATGTGTTTCCTATTAATTTGCAGAAATTCATCTACTTATTTCATTTTTTAAAACTGACATATTTTTACTGGTACAGTTGATTTTTCTATTTTTGGCACAGAAATTTTTATGTTATTGTTTGACTGAATGTTTTATGAAATGTTCGTCTGTGTGGGATGACTTTAATACAATTTCTTTTCAAAAAAATCGATTGTCGAACCATATACGTAGTATACCCACCACATGTTTTAAATCCAATAAATACTAATTAATATCATCAAGTGTCTTGTAATAATTAATTTTAAATTGATTTCATTAAAAACCGAAATAAAATATGTGAAAATAAATCGATAATAAAAAAAACGAAATAATCTCTTTCATTTTATTCCTATTCACAATACTTAATTTTTCAGAAAATTCATAAAAAAAAAAATCGAATAAAAAACCAAAAATTTTTAAGGTCATAACTGTATGCACGTGAATCTCTTGAATGGATCATACGGAGATAATAGCGCATCATGCAAGATACAATCAAGGCAATAAACATTATCATTAATTATTTACAACAAAAACTATACATTTTTAAATAACAATATATTTTCTTCTTTTGAAATTTGTACAAGACATTACACAGATTACTTAAGTAATGAATCTTCTGCAAAAGAGAAATTATCTTTCAAAAATTTATTGTTATAATATTAATTGTCAGCATATTTAAAATGTTCGCATTGAAGCCTGGCATGAGGTATATTATTGAAATTCAACATTTTAAGTTTCAAGGCTTCAAGTCGGGTATTCAATTTTCGTATTTTACATATATGCGTATAGATAGATATTGCGTGAAGATAAGAAATAGCAAATTCATTAAATGTAAATTTAAATCAAGCACAACCAGAACTTTACCAATAATACTTTATATGTTATGTTATGTTATTTAATTATGTTTCACGTAATGCGTAACACATTGTTCATATATACATATTTTAATAATTAACTTCATGATAATCACTAATATGTAATAATATCAATTAAGGAGAAAAATCAAAGCAACAAGTTGCTTATTTAGCGATAAAATAAAATAAGAGAACAATTAGAACGATTTAATTTTTCAATAATGGGGGAGGAGAGTCTGAAAAAACAAAAATTGTTCTTGTTATTTTACTTCATTTTTGAGAAATTTCGAAAATTTCGAAAGAAATCAAGTGTGGTTTTACTTTTTTTTTTGTTTGTACATTTTTTTTCTCTACAAAAATGAAGTCGTGTACCAATTAATTGATAGCTTGTTTTTTAAGTATAGAGACTAAAAAAATTGGACATGCATTTTTTATTTTTTATTCGTTTTATATTTTAAATTAAATAGGACAAATTTTCGTAGTTTACCCAGAAAACAAAATTTGTACAGCATTTTGTATATTATTATGAAGACTGCGAAATAAAATTAAATTATAGACAAAAATCATAAAAAATAATGTCGTTTACAGAGACATTTGGCATATTATACGAATCATCTACTTATATACGAATGGGGATCAAATATTGGTACCACTTTAAATGAAAACCATAAAAAATAAATACGTATCTAATGTCACTTTTTTTTTTGAGACCCCATAACGGTAAAAGAAACAATCGAACGAAAATAAACTTTCGGAATAGGTTATACATATACTTACATAGTTACATATTAGGGTGGATCGATCTTTTGTAACACCCCCGGTACCACTGTTTTCTGAGTTGCATTTTGTCTCAAGATTA
>JAABKK020034112.1:0-14813 GCA_011634745.2 Catotricha subobsoleta
TCTTTGGATCTGATTAATATTTTTCGAGTTATGATGTCCGAAACCAAATCCGTCCCATTGTGGCACTGCTTACCTTATGTTCAATTCAATCGATAATTGAGATATTATTTTACCTTTCAGAAAGCTATATCGAAGCAAATATTAGCTGAACAAAATTAATTTAGTGATTTTATTTTTATTTATTTTAAAAACCAAACTAATTAATATAAGTCACCAAAGTGTTATATTCTTAAATAATACGTATGTGTATATACGATGCTGTGGCTGCCAAGTTTTAATTATTATTTAAATAGCGTGTAATAATTGCATAGTTATTGCGATCTATAAAGAATTCTAACAAACAGAAAAATTGTATAAATTCATTAATTTAGCTATGAGTTTCGCTACGGGTATCTATGCAATAAATAATTTACACATTTCTTTGATATGTAAAATGGTACCATAAATGGTAATATAAATATTTCTCATATTTTTGATAGAATGCAGTAGCAGTCTCAGTGTAATCAGAGCTTATTCAGAGGTTCATTTAAATAAAATGAAACTTAATGCATTTAGAAAAAAAAAAAAAAATAATAGAAATTTCCTAGGAAATTTCATTATTCTATTTATGTAAAATGAAAAACAAATAAATAAATTTGATATTAAATTCAAAATTAATTTCAATTTAAAATAAGTAATTTTTTACGCATTTTGCATGAAAATAGACAAGAAAAACTAAATCGAATTTAATAATTATTTATGTACTTAACCCTTTTTCGTAAATATTTTTCATGAAAACAAATGTTAAAATTTGTTGTGTTAACAGATTGGAAATATTCAAATCATGATTTTGAAACGGTAAAATGTGCCTGAGGGTTAATATACCGTTCATGTTAAGCCATCAGTAACATAATTTAACCACTTTTGTAATACATCATTAATAAACATAAAAAAAAAATTATAATTGTGATTTTGCTTTTGCTTTTAATTCCCGACAGAGGTCTGTTGAATGCTATTAATGAATTGCAATTATTTAAAATATATAATTTTATTCAATTCCTTTTTTTTATTATTATTTGTACACATCCTAAGAAGGATTAGAGAACATTGGCTTATTTCAGCCACCTGTTTCGTAGAATTTTAGAATTTATCCTTTTATCATATGATGTAGCTCGCTGTAACATATATTATTGGTACAATTTATATCTTTAAAATGGTAGTTGTGGTCACGTTTGATTTATTATCTTTATTTTATTTCCATATTTCTAAAATAAACAATTAACATAAAAAACAATCTCATACGTGATTCAAACAATTCGTATACATTTTGATTTTTTGAAGTTCAATATAAAATATAAGACTTACATCATTGACAGATATATACTGGAAATATATGCCTTGATTATGATCAATTAGTTAATGGATTTTCAAACTCATAAAAATATATAGATATATATAAATACACGGAGAGAAACGATCTAACATTTCGCAAGGGTAACTTATATTTTGTAGTGGTGATTTTTACGATCAACATCAGATTGGTATTTGTACCAATATTATATACTTAAAGAGTTAAGTCTGATTAGTTGGCGCCAAAATAACCCCTCATGATAGAAGATTTTATCCCTAATTAGACAGATTGTACTATCTTGTCCTGTCCGTGTATGTATTATGTAATACATTAATTATTATTAAATTTATGAATTTCTATTTTGCTTTAATTTTCTCATAACTTTCTTCGGTACTTATTCTATTTTACTGCTAAGAACTATTATTTTTATGACAGATTATTTAAAAAATCGTAATTCATCTCTTTCTCTATAAAAAATTATATTCTAAATTAAAGCACCCTAATCATCATTATTAACAAAAAGTCTAAAATCAAAAATATTCGGTTTTAGCTTTACTTTATCCATGTGTAAGTCTAAGTATACATTTTTCATAAAATAAATCGAATAATATTATACGAATCAGCGCTGATGGTCGGACCTTTTTTGTCCTGAACCATTTTAATAGCATATAATCAATAATCAAATTCCAGATGAAGTAAATAAGGCTATATATTTGGTATATATATATATAAAATATGCGAATAAATTAAGTGAGGAGATAAATTATTCGTCACTTTTTTTCTTTTTTTGAAGATGTCAAACAATCCATAGAATAAATATTCTAAAAATAATGAGAATGATAATCATACATAAAACATGAAATCATTCTTTTCTTCTCCCCAGAAATATAGATATTAATAATTTTATTGCCAGTAAAGATACGAATATACAATAATAATAATATATTATTGATAATATTAAAGGTAACGGCCGATAGCTTGCTACTAATTACAATATGTATAAATAGGTATTTATTCGCCTGTAAATAAGTATTGTTAAGTGATTTCTCTGGAAAGTGTGGCTTTAATATAATAGGAATTATAATAAATTATGCTTTAATAACTTTTATAAGATTTTCCATTTATTGTTATATCAATTTTATTTGATTAATAACAGATTTATGAAATAAAAAGAAATATCTTGTAAACGAATCGAATGGTTAATTTTATTATAAATAACAAAAAATATTATAGTTACATATTTTACAGGGTGTTCTAGTTAGAAATCGGAATAAAATTTTAAACATTTTTTAGAACGTTTTACAGAAAAAATGGTATAAAATAGACATTTGAAAAACATCGTTTGATGCTTCTTCTTACAAGTCAGATATCTTCATATATTTTTGATTAAAAGAACGCTGGGAAGGCACAACCGATCATAATTTTTTGTTTCTATTTGATTTTTATTGCAATGGTGGTAAAATGACAAATTACTTACTTTTGTTTAAAAAATTCTTATGTGGCTGATGTCCTTAAAAATTTAAAATATCCGTAACGTAGAGTATGCCTTAAAAGTTATTAATTACCAAAAAAAATGTTATCCCATTTTCTCACTTTGCTTCGTGGAAAATGGTAATATGCGATCCACTTTTAATTTTTAACCCAAAATGAGATGTGTGACATCATAATGTTTAAAGTATTTATAAATTTCATGTGAAAATATACCAACGTAAATGTTATTTGGTTAAAAATAAAATACAAAAGCATATTTTTCAACAAAATATATCTGATATTTAATAAACAATTATATATAAGAACAATGAAAAAATCCTTGGTAAATGTTAATATTAATCTTCTTAACATTTGGCGTGTATTGTTGTGTATATAATAATAATTATTTTTTATTATTATTATTTTTTTCTCTTGCTACATTTGGTGCTTTATTGTTCATATATATAATATCAGATTGATAATTAATCTTTATTGTTTATTATGTTATTATATGTGACTATTATAAATTATATTAATATTTTCAGCTTAATATATTGACCTTTGCTTTTTTGTATTTTTTTATATATGATATATATTTAGTATTTTGAACTCAAATATAATCACAATTTTAAATTATTTTCAAATACTCCTCAAAAAATAATTTCGAACTTCTGAACAAATTTCAATGGATTGGTACACGACTTAATATTTGTAAAAAAAAAGTGCACGTACAAAATAAAAATAAATATCTTCAAAACCATAACTTGATATTTTTTTAAAAAAAAAAAACTTTTTTAAAAATGAAGTAAAATATAACAAGAAACAATTAAACTTAAACTTTGGCAAGTCAATAAAATGACTAATTGTTTCTAGGTGGAATTTTCAGATAAAAAGCTGAAATTTTCACCATAAGTAGTATGCAATGAGTAGAATGACATACTCAAAATCCGAAAAAATCCGAGTGGAGCTTTAGCGGCCATCTTGGAAAATGCCTTTTTCAGGAAAGCTTCAATATCTTTGGAACGGTGGCACCTACAGACTCCAACATACCACCTTTGGAAAGACATTTAAATTGCCTAATGGCATGTGGAACAAGGTTTATTGAAATTCCGTCTCCAAAATGGAGTCTGAATTAAAAATTGATTTTAAATTTTCCATTTTCCTCAATTTTCATGAGTTTCCTCTCATTTTCGTCCACTAAACTTATTTTTAATCGATTCTACTCAAAATTTTAAGTCGGATAGTGTTTTTTTATCTATACCTACAAGCCAAGAAGATCAGAAGGAATGTCAAATATCTCAAAAAGTGTATTCCAAAAATTAAGCAACTGATGAAGCCAAAAATGATACTCCCGAAGCTCTCAATAATTCCGCTGATGGTGATCCAGCATAAAAACGGTAATAATTTCTAAATACTGGTATATTACCGTTTTTATGCTGAATAGCCATCAGCGGAATTATTGAGAGCTTCGGGAATATCATTTGAAAATTCCACCTTTAGAAACTTTAATAAAACCGTCACAAGAATATATAATGCGTACATTGTACACACTACACATAATATATGAAATTTACATTTTTGTTATGATTATATATAATATATGTAATATGTATGTGCTTTTTTTATTTTTATAAATATGTAGTACCTAATCCCTTAGCTTTTAACGTATATAATACGAATTAATTTTAATTTCATTAGGTATTTATGTACCAATATCGTATCATATTTGCATAAAAATATAAATTACACCAAAATATAAATCCCAAAATGACATTTTACAACATCATCATAAACTTGGAATATATTTAAATCTATTTTTCATTTAATGTCATTTTCATTTTCATTGAATATTAATTTTTTTTTTGCTTTTTTTTATTGTCCAGGCCATTTAAAAAAAAAAATATTTCAAAATTTATTGCTTTAATTTTGAGCGATTTTTTTTTAAATGCAAAATAAATAAAGAAATAAAATAAAATTAGATTATTATTAATCATTGATAATAATAATTCTTTTTATCTCATATCAGTTCAGTGAAGATACGAGTATCTATAGCCATATTCTTTGATAGTCCCGATGTATGATGAAATTATTATTGAAAATGTAAAATAAAAGGATCAACACAAAATTGATATATTGATTGTACATGCTCTACAATCGTATAACCAATAAGCTTACGGAAGGTATAATGTTGAGAAACGCAATGCAATAAAAATATTTGACAAGCTTTTCTCACATTTTTTGTGATACAATATTTCGTTAGATTTTTTTTTTATTAAAAAATATTTATGAGGTTCGATGTGTGTGCAATTCACGTCAATCATTTTTTTTTTCTATTTTATTAATATTACGAGCAGCTTTTATCGTTTAAAATAATGGATTTATGTCATTTACGTTTTAAGTGAGTATTTCAAAAGCTTTCTTATTAGATATGATTATAAAATTTTAAAGATGTTGATCTAACAAATTAAATTGCTATTTGACATTTAACTTTAATTTGTAGAATTGAATTTGTATTCATTGCTAATCCGTTCTCGTTTGTCTGGAAATTTCATGAAAATCTTTATTATAATTTTAACAAAATTTAGAAGCTATATATAATATGTTTGCTTTGATAATCCCTAGGAAAACGTTGCATTACAATGTAATACCCCATGAAATTATAACAGTTATTGCTGTTTTATTCCACATTATTATCTCTGAATAGTTGGACATATGTTAGATGAAATATAATTTTTGAGCTCCCTGCTAAAATCAATTCAATTAAATTAGTCTTTGAAAACTTTCAACCCAAAACCAAAAACCATATATAATCGTTAATTGTTCGCATTATTTAACTATATCCAAATAAATCTAAATGCACATTTTTTCAAACATATTTTATAGACATTTCATAGTAAGATACAACCACAATTTATGAAACTATTCTGTTTTAAAGAATAATATCAGCTAAATATTTTGTATATTTCGATTACATTTTAAATCCTCAATTATATCGAAACATCCCTATCAATATTTTCCATATACACATTTTTTTAATCATATAAAGCCATCCATCACGTTAACTCCTGAGTGTGTCAAATATGTGTCATTCAAATATGTATAATAATATTAAGCTTGGCATGGTACTGGTATATTGTCTCTTAGGTCGTATTTAGTATCGTTATAGGATATTTGGTATATAGAAGTAATATTAAGTATAATATGTTGAAGAAATAACATTATGTACATATACAACTAGAAATATCAATTATACCAAATAAATTACAAAAAATAATCCAAGAAATATGTAATTGCGACATTTGAGCTGTGAGCAATAAATAGCTTACAAAATATGTCTATATGTAATTAAAGTATTATTTGTTAACAATTCCAAGATGTTTTAAAACAAAATTATAAATAATATGAGTATATAATTTTGTAAAAATTCAATTAATTTTTTTCTATTCATGTCGTATAAATACTCTCTCAAAGTCAAACATCTAAAAATATATGTACAAGTACATATATCTGAATTTCCCCGCTTTTCATTCTTTTTACATCATTATACTCTTATTTTTATCAATGTTATCCATATTACGTTTTCAAAATGTTAGATAAACCCGAACAGCATCCGAAAATTGATATGTTTTTCTCTTTTAAAAGAGTAAATGCCACAAAATATATTAATACAGCAAAGCATCGTGCTTAGTTGTATTGTGACTTTTGAACTGTTGAGAATATTTAAGCTTTCAGAAAATAAAATAAGCTCAATACGTCCATTTTGGTTATTTAAAAAAAATATATTGTCGTAATCAATTCTTGATGATGACATTTTCTTTAATAGTAGCTCTGACTATATTATTGTATGCATTTGTGTTTAATTGAAATATGATATTGAAAAGCTATAGATTTTACACATTTTCCAACAATTTAAGACCATTTCATAATATGTAATACAAATTTTAGATTATTAATAATTTAATAAGCTAATAATAAAATGAAAGTAAGTACTGTTGTGTAAATATATTGTTGCAAGATTAATATAGATGTAATAAGGATTTTAGCAACTGTCTATTTGTTAGAATATTTTAAATGGTATTAGAAGTTGTTATGGTGTCGGCATACTGCAAATTGCAAGAATCAACAAAATATCGTATTTATATGCAAATTCCAAGGAGAATTTGGTTTAAAAACCAGTTACACTATACAGACGTATCTTCTATACTTTTATTCTATGTATATACTGTTATCAGTATTTGAAATGTCGTATGTAATAGAGTAAAATATTGAAATAAAATTGATGCGATTTGCAAAATATCCAAATGTTTTACCGGCATTCATTTATTACATAAAATGATACAAGTTTATTTGTTTTTTTTTTTAAATTTCTGGTTTAATCAAAACATTGAAGCACCGATTTATTTGTAGAATAAAGGTAGGACTTTTTAAATTGAATTAACATATTATTAATATAAAATACGATTAAGAATGATATATATAGCACGGATAAAGCAACAAATAAAGAAAAGTTAATAATAGAATAAATAGAATCCGGAGAGTTGTTTCTAAAAAAAAAAAGGATGTATTAGTCAAAGTAGAAGACATAGGTATATGTTTATACTTTATTATTTGCTACATACTTTAATACATTTAATCAACATACACGGATGCAAATTTTGGTAGATAAAGTATAAAAAAAAACCATTATATTATAAGACGATGTAAAAGCCATGTGACTTAGAACTAACTGTTTAATTATTGAGAAGTAATATAAATAGAGTAAAATAATATTTTTAAGGCCGAGTATGTGCAAAAACTACTTCATATTATATGGGTATATCCCATATAAAAACATAACATACCATGAGATGAGATGAGATGACAATACACGAAAAAATAGTAATAAACATATAAGGGAGATATATTCTGCTCTAACAAGTTCTATTTTCGTAATTGGTCAAAAGTATATTCTTTGGTTATTATTCAATAAAATTCTTGGTTATCTAATATTATAATAGTATAACTTATTATAATAATTAAACAAATATTAAAATAAATAGGTATTGAAATTAAAATTTCGAATATGACGATATGTGTTTGTGTATATCTTCGTTCCATATTTATTATGAATTAACAGCTCTACTAAATTATAAAAGCCAATTATCCGCCAGGAGCCTATTATAGAATATTATCGTCATTTCCGTGTCTATACAAAATAGTATAGTATATACTATTGCATTATCGTATGCAATATATTTCATTTGGTTACGATAAAAAGCCCCCTCCTACATCAACCCATAGTGAACAGATCATATTATATTATAATATTCCAAATTCAAATTAATTATGCATTGTTATGCGTTGCGGTTCCCTTTTACTATTTTGTTACATCAAAAAGAAAAAATCTCATCCATGATCTATTATTGCAGTTCATCATTTAATATTAAATTTAAAATAGCAAATATAAAATATTTCTATATTTTTATATAAAACTGATTCGATATATAATAAAATTTGGTTCGAGTGTTTCTGACACCCTTCATAAATACATTAAATAAAAATGTTTTTAGACTATTTTAATAAAATATTTATGTTTAAATACTTTTTGTTAAAAAAAAAAAAATTACATAAATAATTTGAATATACATACCTCTGTCAAATGAATAAACATAAACCTACACATTAAAATGTGTACAACCTAAATTATTTTTTTATTATTTATGTTTATTTATTTGTTTATTAAAATTTAAAAGCACAATGGCTCATAAATAATATAATATATACATGTGAATATGTTGATTATTGAATTTTGTCTCTCCGTCGAAAATGTGAACTAACATGATTTTTGTTTTGATATTTTTTTTATATAATAATAATAACTTTTAATTGAATTTTAGAGATATTATAAAGTCAATTTTCATTTATAATGGTTTTAAAATAATATATCTGAATTAAGAATTTGGAAATTTATTCATATGGAGGCCTAAAAATTAAATCATTAAACATTTTAATATGACATTTACTTTTAGTTATCGGTAAATAATCTTAATGATATTAGGGAAACTGATTTTTTGTTTATCGCATCCAGAGGGGGAGGCAATTTAATATATAAGGCAGAGGTCTGCATGATATTACCAAAGTCTGGAAAAAATATATTGGTATAAAACTACCTATACCAAAAATGGAATATGGTCTAGAAACAGACCAAAAGTTACGAAAGGATTGGTACACAACTTCATTTTTCTTAAGCAAATATGTTTTCACGAGGACAAAATTCTGCGTCACTGTCCAAACAAAAAACATACAGACCTCGTTTACAAGAGAAAAGCATTACAAAAGTAATGCATTTAAATTTGGTGTAATAACGTAATTGAACAAGTGATTTGTAAACGTTTATCTTTTTCATTTCAGATTAGGTTGTTATCCCATATCGTGAGAATTTATGTTGAGAATTTAACATGCGAATTGGTATAACTTTTAAACGGTGGATCGTACAGAGAAGTTTCATATAACGAAATAGTTCGTCTCTAAAAATAAATGAAGTTTCATTTCATGTCATTTTTCTGTACGAGCAACCGTTTAGAAGTTACGCCAATTCGCATGATAAATTCTCATTATAAATTCTCACGATATTTTTATATGGGATAACGACCTAAAGAAAAAACATTTGTTTTTCATATATAATTCATTTCTAATGCATTTTTACATCTTTTTTTTAAAAATAAATTTATTTTAGACATGTAAATTTTTTGTTTTATTTAATATTTGATTGATGAAAATGAGCTTTGATGATTTATTAACTCCCAATCGATTGCGCAATTTTGAATGCATTATGCCAAACTAAAGATTTTAGCATTTATGACATCGGAATATTAGGGCTGTTGGCACTTTCACCAATCATAATCGCTTATGCTAGCGACAGACGAACGAACAATAATGCTGTGCAAGAATTTTGCTTAATCCATTTTCTTTAATCTAGAATATCTCATTCGTCTGCTGCTAGCATTCCGATTTTTGTAGTACGCCATAATGGCAAAGAAAAATCACCGTTTGCGCTTCTTTTTTATATATATTCTCTGGTTTAACTCTACTCTGCTTATGTAGTGTATGTAAAATCAAAAAATATTATGTACTTAATCTTTTTTTATTGCAATGTAAAGTATGCAGAATTGCAAATACAGATAAAAATATGTTTAAAACCTTTTGATGCTGAATATTAAAGCATCTTGTTTCTGCTTGTATGTAATAGATTTATTTTAGAATTTAATTCATTTAATACAAAATTGTGAATTAAATAAAATAAAAACATCAATTCAGAATTAAATGATTTAAATCACTACTTAACTCATTACTGATTAATTCATTGCGAACCCTGATAATAATATTGTTTTCTTAAATATATTTATATGAATAATCTCACATCACGTAAGCTATAAGTGGAAAAAATTACGGTAAAATATAAATTATTTATTTTCTAACTTTCTACAAATGAAACAGATGTAATTCTACCTTTGAATCTAAAAATAAAAAAAAATTATGCTAAGATTGTTTTAAATTAGTTGTTACTCTCTCCTGAAAAATTCATAAAAACACACTTACGTGTTGCCGACGAAATATAAACTATTTTTTTATTATCAAAAGATGAATACAATATTTCCATATAACTATGGGCGAAAACATTTAAGATGGAAAAGAATATAGAAATCAAAAAAAAAAAATATTTGAAATAATAAAATAATCATATATTTTATATGCACAAATATTAATTAATTAGTCATAAAAAAAAAACAACAACAACTTTCCACTTAACAAATAATAAAGCATCTAAAAATATATACAAAAGAAATAAGAGACATAAAACTAATCCCATCTTAAAAATTATTTTTGATGAAATATCTGCCAAAAAGATAAGTTTATACAATAATATGTACACAATACCTATTAAATATCCCAAATAGCTTTCTAATTATAGGTAGGTCTGGTATCACTGGTATGTATAATATTATAATAATGCTAAACTTATTCATATTTGAAACACTTTTTCTCCCTCTGAGACTTTTTTTGTTTTGTTTTGTTGTGTGTTTTCCTTTTTTGTTTTTTTTCTTGTGGTTTTCTTAATTGTTTAGAAAAAGAAAATGTTTTAATAACTCGTAGTAATTATGTGCTTCGTATAAATATAATCATAATCTCATTAAAATGAGAAAAACTTTTTTAAAAGTTATAAGGCGAAGATGGAAAAAGATAATAAAATTGAAAATAGGCAATAATTAAGATGTATTATAATTATTACATTGAATTGAATTGTTATCTTCTAATTATAATTAATTAAAATTTAATATTTTTCACATTAAAAAGTGCCACAAGTCGTATATATATGTGAGAAAAATTTGTAATATATTTTAATATCACCGAAAAAATTAATTAAAATTTAAATATTGTTTTGTTTTTTATTTGCAATACTAATTAATTTAATTTAGAAGCTCTGAATCAAAATACGCCCGAGTGTATTTGTACGTTACAGATAGCATAGCAAAAAGAAGAATCTGTAACAACAAAAAGAAGAATATACATAGCTATATGTTTTTACATTTCATTCAAAAAAGGGAACATATTTAAAAAAAAATCCTGCATCAATGCCAATTTAGTTTTTAGTTTTTAGTTTTTAGTTTTTAGTTTTTAGTTTTTAGTTTTTAGTTTTTAGTTTTTAGTTTTTAGTTTTTATTTTTATTTTTATTTTTCTACAGCAATAAAGATAATATAACATATAGTAGAATACCTGCTGTATCACATAACAAAAGACAAACAAATAATTTATTATGATTTCGAGGAAAGAAAATACACAACTTTATTACTAATTTAATTATTCATGGCAAAATTGTTTCTTGCTAAAGTTATTATTTTCATAATAAAATTTTCTATATACCATTTGAATATATATATGTGTTCATTCGTTTACAAATTTTCCAGACAAAATATTATTCTTTATTAAAATGTAACGAAATGCGAACGATGCCATGCGCAAATATGAAGAATCTGTGTCTGTGTTTGTACAAATTTTCAGTATAATTTTCACAATAGTGAACTTGATATCTATATGTATTTTATAGTTGATTGTAACTGTAGCAGAAGCTGTTTTGTAAAATATATTTCTTATTGTGTAACATAATAACATGGCAGTGAGTGATATCCGGTTTGGCATGGATGCGAAGAAAAATAGAAAATCTAAAACACCAGAGTAATGTACTTTTTTTTTTAAACATCACCTTCATGATAACATTAGGTATTCCAATTTATTTACTCAACATTTCTATGTCATTTGTATTTTGTTGTGAGTTATGAAAAGCAGGTAGAGCAATTATGTTACAGTCGATTAGTACGCTCAATTCAGACGTATGTAAAAAAAAAACATACCTTTTGCGGGTATGACATTTATACCATGGAAGGAATTCCAAGGTATATTTTGACCGCGACCCTTACCACAATCAATTACCTCTTTAGTTATGAATGCTTTATACCCCCTATGTATATGGTATAAATATCATACCTTCAGACGGTATGAAAATATTTTTTTCACAAGGGGATTTATTATTTTTAAATTTGTATAAGCTTACTACCAAAATCAAAATAAATAAGCTTATTAAACCTAATATTTCTAACTTTACATAAATAAATTGGTAAATGGTGAGGGTATTCAGGTAATAAATACATTAAAATTTAATAGCCTATAAAAATGAAATATGCATCATAATTTATTAATTAATATTTTCAAAATGCTCCAATACCTTGGTACACAATTATTAAATCAATGCTATACAGAACAACGAAAAATCGAATTAATATGATTATAGATTTTTAAATGTGATTTCAAATTTAATTTATTTTCTCATTATATGTCAAATAATTTAACACGCAATATTATACATATTTTTTTCCGTTTCGATATGTATAATTGTGTTTAATTATATGGATGCGCAGAAGAAGACAAGTTTTCATACTGCCACATCAAGTTATTGCGGCTATACCATCAATATTATAAAAGAAATTAGAAATATGTATTTTAAAATTAGCTAATAAAAAATCTAATAATTATTTATGGTCATTTAAAATATGTAAATAAGTGCTATAAGCGAAAAGGGTTTTCATTTAAATCCATCCATACATTTTAATGAATCATGAATGTTTAACGAGATGAAATGATGCTCTAATTCAGACTTAAGACTTTAAGACTTTCAAAAATTGGATTATTTATGCGAACCACTGTTGAAAATAAAACAATAGTTTTATATATTATCTGAATCAATCTTCTTTTATTTTTGTTCTTATCTTTATCTATTTTTTTTTTCTTTCAATTTTAAATACTTTCATTTTTTTGGAATAAAAGCAGCTAGAGATTAATTAATGCTTTAGCAAAATAAAAGACAATTAGTTAATTTTTTTCTAACATAAAAATATTTTTAAAACCATAATTGTGAATAGGTATAAAATATATAAAGTATGCACAAATTACTTACTCTCTATATTTAGGTATGTTGCTGTATGCTAAGAAGTAAAAAATAGAAAAATAGAAAAATGGATAATGGTTATTTTTTTATGTATGTGATGTCTTTATAAAGATATTTTTTCAGAGCTTATTTCTCTAAATGTGTAATGGGAAGCTCAAAGAAAACCCTTTGATCAAATTAATTTAATTATGAACTAATGAATAAAAGGAAAAGAACTAATTTGAAACTGTGGATAAATAAATGTAAAGTAAAAAAATAGCTGCTTTGCATGGTTACATTGATTAGCTACACATTTTTTTTTTTTTAGAAGAAAGAAATAATGTATAATTAAGTCTTAATGAAATTTATTAATTTATTTGTATGTTTCTCATCACAAAATATATTTAATTAATTTTTAAGGAAACACAATAACTGAGTATATGCAATAAAAAAAATGACAATATTAAATAGACACTAACATAAAATTATAAATTGTCGTTAGCAAATTGGTGAATTTTGTATTGAATTATCAGATTATATTTATTTTAGCAATTGCTTAGAAACTTACACTCTTATCGCTTTAAAACGTACATCAGAAGCCGTAAACTACTTCAAAAAATATAACAAATACTAGATGAAAATACATCAACAATCTTAAAAATTAAATTTAATTTTGAAAATAAAATTGAAAATGTAAGTATATAGAAAATAAGAACTAAATCTTTTCAGGAAAGTTTCTGGAAAGTTAAAGCTTTCTACAACGTTAGAGTTTATACTGACCGTTTCTAATGAAATATTTATTACAAGTGCCTTGTGATGAATTTCATTTGGGAGCAAATGATCCTTACATCTTATAATTGAAATATTGTTACTGTCATTAGTAAAGTTCAGTTCTTGTCATTTTTCACATTATTAATTTGCATCTGATTTAATCCAATAAGTGTATCAATTGTATATCTACATCTTGGCGTACATACAGATTACAGGGGTAATAAATAGGTTGCATTCATATCATCATAAATCCAGTTAATATTCGGTAGATTAAAATCACCACAGATTACAAAAATATCTAGTTCTGATGACGGCTCGATTATATCACAAATAATTTTAGAATGAGCTTCATAAATTTTTATTGGTGACAGTGGTGGAATATACAAAGCAAAGATATATAACCAGCTATCCTTTAATTTAATTTTGACAACAATTTGCTCTATACCATAACAGTCAGCATTTAAAATCAGGCAACTATTAAATGTATTATGAACTGTAATTAATGCTCCACCTTTCCTGGAATAATCACTAGTAACTTACTATAGTAGTAAGATGAGATCTATCACAGCGGTATACAGTATAATGATCAGGAAATATCTCTAGATCATTTATAGATTGAATTAGACCAGTTTCCACTAGAATACATATATATAATATATATTATATATTAGGGCGGTTCAAAAATTTTAACATGGTCGGGCTTGCTGCTTAAAAGGTAGTATTAGTCCTAAAAGTTATCTATGCAAAAAATGAGCTCGATTGGACAACCGGAAGTTGAGGCT